>MU227179.1:6360474-6428350 GCA_018584345.1 Thuja plicata
AGGTGGAAATCATGGAAAAACAAATAAATCAAATTAAAGACAAGATGGAAAAGGACAACAGGGATGATGATATAAAGAGTTTGCATAAAAAAGTTAAAAGACTGGAGACATCTGTTAAGAAAATAGGTGAACAATGTATCATAAGCTTGAAAGCCTACTGTGGTCATGCTCAAATCCTCATGGATAAACTGGAAATGATCAATAAGGAAAAAGACAACAGCACTGTGGAGAAGACGGGACCGGGATCGCGTACCAGAGCCAGTGCGAAGAAAAAGAGCCCTAAGGAGGACAAAGAAATAGAGGAGCTGAAAACTTCGGTAAATAACATGCAAATCATGGTCCTCGAAGCTGAGGAGATGGTTAAAGATATGTAACTGCTCTTTTTGCGTTCTTGGTTGGGTTTTTTTTTGCTATCCCTGCTGTCTCCTGTTGTTACTTTGGGAATTTTTTATGTTCGAAACGCTGTTTTGCTATTCCTTTCTGTTTTGATGCTATGGCTTAGCTATTTATGCTTTTAAAACTGTGTATCTTTTTATACTAGGTTGCAGGTCCTTGTAAAACCTGCTGAACACTTTGGTTTTTTGTAAAGGTTTCGGGTCCTTGTAAAACCTGTTTTTACTTAATCAGAACATTGGTGATGTTACTACATGTAACATCTCCAAGTGAAAAATTGGTGAAATTCACAGAGCTAATGAGAGGTGAAAATATTTTAACAGGGAAAATGATTTCAAATAAATCATTAAGATGAAATATACAATGTTTTGGTCATGAAAAATATTCTTCACGGGCAAGCCAACATAGGAGGTGAATACATAAATTTTAATTTCAAGGATATCATTTCTATAGAAAAGAAAATAGTGAAGATAAAACAAAAAGTGAAGCAAGTGCTTTTGGTTTGAAGAAAAATTCAGATATTTTCTGTTAAAAATGATCAAGAGGGATATTTTTGGTTGTAACCACAAACATATATTTTCAGATTAAGTGAAGATCAAATTTTTCAGTTTGAGAGGAAAGAATAATTGTGCTATGTGTTTAGGATTGAATGCATATCCAATTGGAAGGGGAGGACAAGTGTCATCTTCATATTAGCTCCATTATTCTCCTTTCTCCTCTCTTCTATATATTCTTTTCTTCTTTCTTTTCTTGAGGGGGGTTTCAATGGTAGTTCATTTTTTTGGACAACAGAGAAATAAGACAAAGATTCATGTATATTTTAGTGTTTTAGAAGTTTCAGATATTGGTGTAATTAATTTGTTTTAATAGTAGCATACAATTTATTTTTTGTATGTTGGATTTATGTGATGCTATTGATGTCTCTAGAATGTAAACTGGTATTTTCAAAACCAAAGTTAATCATGGATTTTCATGGTTTTCATGTCACACTTGTTGTGATGAGATTTCAATTGGATACTCCTATTCAAGGAGTAGATTAAAATTTTTTGAGTTGAATTATAGGGATGTTGTGTTTATGATTTGGATTTCCAAGAAGATTAATAATGTTTATATTTGATGGCCTAAATACTGTGATGCAGTTTTGAATGAGTGGTCAATAAAATTGTGTTTAGGCTACTATTGGGATAATTAGTTACTTCATGAATCTATAATGGATATGGCACTGATTTGGAAATGTTTCTCTTGTCAATCTTTGGCTGGAAACATCATCCAATCTAATATTTTTACTTTCATGTCCTTAGGAGTTAGTTATTTATTAATTTATTCTCAGTAAGATCCAGAGCTAAATGGGATTGTGCATTGCAATTGATGAAATATGAGCACCCATTTTGTGTAAATGTGAGAATTATCCAAAAAATTTTAGGTCTTCAAAGTGTTGTTTGTTTGAGGTTTATTGTATGTGCATATATGTAGAAGAGGTGCACTCACTTGAGTCTTGTGGAGCTCGAAAAGAAGGTCTAGGTACTTTTTTCAGTGTAGGATTTTCTTTCCTTTTGTTTGTGGATGGTATTGAATAGATATTTCAGGTGTCAAACCCCATAACTAATATTTTCACCAAGGATTAGAGGGAAACAAGAAAAAATACCCAACAAGTTTTAACTTGGCTCCCACACTAAAATGAATACTCCAAAAAATGCATCTCACTAATCCTTCCACAACTCCGCTGAGAAACTCTTCTCCACCTCCATAGGAGAATATCTGACCTCAAAAGGATTAGTGAAGCAGGGAAAAAATAGAAAGGGAACCAAAGTGGAATTCAACCACATATTTGAATGGTCACAACAGATAGCAGACCAAATCAAACACCAAAACTCCACATCTCTATAACCATAATCCACCACCATAGGATAGGTCGTCGCCTTAATAAGAGTGAAGAGATAGGACAAAGTATGAAGAATCAGCCACAAATACATTGTAACCATGCATAATAACACATCCTCAATAGGGGAAAGATCCACCTTTATAGGAGCCTTTTGGAGATGAATCCAATCATTAACAACAATAGCCCACTAAAAAAAGAACAAAGAAGATATGGGGCTCCAAAAGGTCCAGAAACAACCCATGCACCACACCACCTTAACCAAAAATAGAGAAAGGCTAGGTAGGGTCCTTTAAAACTGCCAACATCCTCCTGGTAAACAACCTGCAAAAAAGCCACCAAACACCAAGAACAAAGAGCTACCACTTGGATACAGTTAAAATATCATTAATGTATTGCAAGGTAAAACATGCAAATTTAGGCAAAACAAAGATTCAATCTACACTAAAAATATTCAAAATAAACTCACAAAACACTAAAATCTTCACCACAAACTCCAATGAGATAAAACAAGGGCACCCAATCAACCTTGTTTGATTTTATCTTAGAGAATTTGTGGGTGTGCTCTTTTAACACAATACAAGAATCCTACTATGATTTCTACAAATGCAACCTAAAATAATGGATGAAGGAAGGATTTGAGAACAAGTATGAGGAAATTGCTCCAAATTCACAAGATGATTGATGCAAATATTAATCTAAAGATGAAGGATGCAAGATTAAAGCTAAGAAATGAAATGAAATGGAAGATGAAAGGCCAACTAGATTGATTCGATTATCTAAGATGTAATATCTAGATTATCTAATGAAAATGCTCAAAGAAACTAAACTATAATGAAAACTAAAAGTGCTCAAGTGATCAAGTTCTCTAGAAATCTAGTTCTCAAGAATTATTTAGCTTACAATAGTTGTAAATGAGGAGTGAGGCCTCCTTTTTATAGATTTTTTAAAGGGTTAGGTAGGGTTTTGGCTTGGGTAAAGGAGATTAAGAGGAAAAAGGGATGAGTGGCGAGGATTAAGAGATGGAAGGGAGTTGTTGACATTTTAAGTGGGTGAGATCAAATGAAGAGATGAATGACAAGTGGCATGTGGAGAAAAGTTTAGGATTTGAGCCATGTGATTGCACACGACTGGCTAAAATGAAAAGAAGAGGATTAATGAATTTAGAAAATAAACAAAAGTGATTATTTAATAAATAGCAGAAATAAGCTTAGAGAAAAGGTTTAATTAAATAAATAAGAATTTATTTAATTTTAGAAAGAAAAGGATAATGAATTATTTAAATAAATAGGGATATTTATTTAAATAATAGAGGAAAAGGCTAATGAATTAATTAAATAAATAATTTTAATGAATAGAGGAATCAAGACATTTTTAGGTGTCTAATTTTTCCCCCTCTTTGATGTGGCGTCGAAGTGGGCATCGCATCAAGGAAGAGAAAAGAGAGAGATTCCCAAGAGGTCATGAAGTGACAGAGACAAAGGGAGGTTCCCCCTTGAGAAAATAGCGCAAAAAATAAAATTTTGGGCAATTTTCTCAAAAGGAAGGGAAAAAGGGAAGAAAAGGAGAAAATGAAAAATGCATGATTTGAAGGGAAACAAGGGGAAAAAGAGAGGAAACAAGGGATCGGGAAAAAAATAGGCCCATAAAGGGCGCTACATATAGGGTCACTTTCCACCGTGGTTAGAGCAAAAGGGAAGGAACAATGAAAAGGTAAAGAGAGAGGCAACTGCTAGGTGAGTGTGTGCGGGTCTACCAGTGGCCGAAGGACATGGTGTTTTTATTTAAAGGCACTGAGAGGGGGGGTGAACCAATGCAACCACCAAACATAAACACTTTACAAATATGTTCCACAATAACCAACATGCAAAAAATACTACATAGAAGCTTAAAAAATAAAACATTCACACAAAGTAAACTCAAGACACAAGATTTTTCTTTTGGAAACCCTTGTTAGAAGGATAAAACCACGTGTGGAATGATATCAATAAATTTCACTAGTGCACCACTTAAATATGCTAAGGGTATACTCGGTCAAGAGTATCTTTAGCCCGGTTAGGAGATAATACAATACTTGTTAAGAACTAACCTGTTAAGGGATTACAAAATCCTTTTGAGAGTCATCTTGTTAGAGGATTTATACTCTAGATTCTATTAGAGATCCTTCTCACCCTATTAGGAGTGACCTTGTTAAAGGATTTAACATGCAAACCCATTAGGGATTGCCTTGAGATAGATCCAAGAATGAATGATATGATTATGACATTTCCTATCTCACAGATCCAATTCAATTCTAATCAGAATGCCACATTAAACATCAAACCTCCTTTATTCAGATTTACACAATCACAATCACCTATCACATTATCACAATTTTCTTCTAAAACTTGAGTTCATCCTTCTTTTATAACAAATTTTCCAAGTCAGCCTTTGCAAAGGAAATGTTTTACCCACTGACATAAAAATCAAATCTGATCATGCCAAAAATATTGGTCAATTAAATAAAGTCAATACAACATTAACCAAGTCGTAAATAAACATTTACTAACACTATATTGACTGGTTAACTAATCAAACCAAACTCACTCTGCCTGACTTCTATTCTTGCTTCCAGGGTTACTTCAATCCTCAAAAAATTTCTCAATTCTTCAATCTAACTAATGCGGTCATAGGTATAACTAGAAATGTATCTATAGATGATAAATGCATGACCACACACCTTAACTTGATCTCCAACTCCAAATCCAGTTGTCTGTACCTTGCATATTGTCTTCTTCCCGGTTGACTGGACACTTAGTCAATTATCCAATTCAATGCTTCACCACGATTGGTAAAACAGATCTCATGCTTCTAATAGATCATGTTTCCAACAATGAAAAAACCACAATACAATCACATGATCAAAAATTAGATCATCTTCATCAAATACCAAAATCTCCCCCTTTGGCATTGATGGAAACACTTAGAAATTTTTTCTAAGTGTCTAGCTAATGCAGAAAATAAAAATACATTACATTGAAAAGAAGTAAACTAATACCTGATAGCTCAATAGCTCCCCCTAGGAATTAAAAACATGTTTACTACTCCCCTTAATCATTACATTACATTTTTCATAGACTTGGCCAAATTTTAGCCTTATTTACACTACTCCCCCTTTGACAACAATGACAAAGGTATTACAAAAAGTGTCAAAATTTTATTCATGTAAGAGTAGAAAAAACTAGTTACTTTCTACTGAAAACATCATTGTAGTTACCCTTCAAAATATGTAAATCATTGTCCCAAGTCTTCAAGAAGTTCTCCGTAATGAAAATATGTCCACTTAGCAAAAATACTAATTATTCTAAACCATCAATTGTGCACACATCTGGGAACACTAGCGCCTTCTCGACCTCCTTCACACCATGTTGCAAAATTTTCTAACTTTGGAATCAACAAACTCTGCAACTCCATTAAGTTAGCTATCCTCTTGTCTTACTCATCCCTATAAGATTTCAATTTGTGATTTATATTTCTAACCTTAGCACCAAGAGTAGTAGCATGCTCATGTATAGGGTCAAAATTTGCAAGGAGAAATCTAATCTCCTACTGAGCCTCACATTTATCCCTCTCCAAATATTTCAAGAACTAGGAAAAATTAGAGATAGATTTGAGAATCTTACTACCTTCATTTAATGCATCCTTTACCTAATTGACAACCAAAGTAAGTGTTTTGTTGTCTGTAATGATTGACTCTACTAATTTCTTTGATCTCTTCTTCTCATAGTCCTCAACTTTAAAATTTGCAACTTCTTTTAAACTCTTCATTTCCTCACCGGTAGAAGTGACCAAATGGGCTAGTTTCTCTATCAGTGTAGTAGTCTCATAATACTTCACATCTCTCAGTAAATCTGAAAGTATATTTCTAGCAAAGATAATCACCTATGCTTCTTTCTTCATTATTTCCTTTTTAGCTTTTGACTTGAGCACCATAGAAAAGTTTATCATCTCCTTGGGGCTCATATTTCTCAGGTCTATCTGTATCTTAATCTGTATATCACATTTATTAATGCTCAACTTGGAATATGAGGAAGGTGTTACATTTTCTTGATCTTGTTCCTTCTCTATAGTTTCCTCCTCTTATTCCTATTTTCCTTGCATAACATTATCTATAACCTCCTTTTCTGTTACTTGTTCTTGATACTGATCATTTGTAGAAACTCTTGTTATGCCCTACATCCCCGTCCCTACATTTTGTGTACAAAATGTTGGGTCCCCCTTTTTCTTTTTGCTTTTCTTTTTGCTGCGGCTTTGCCTTGTCTTTCTTTTCCTTTTTGTTTTCTTTCTCCGGGGTTTTCTTCCCCGGTGTGTGTTGTTTTCTTGGTTTGGTTTTCCCCTCCGGGATCCCGGATCCTGGAGGTTGTCTTTTGTCGGAGACCAGATTCTGTACTCCAGGATTCTTTGCTATGATGTTCCTGAGGATATCATTGTAAGGAATCCTCAGGCCTGGAGTCCAGAGGTTTTGCCTAGCCTGAAATCTCCGGAGGGAGGAGGATTACTTTTCACCGCGGGTATAAATAGACTTACCTGTCATTTTCACACTTACCGCGATTAAAACCTTCAAGCACTTAGAGTGAAATAGAGCGTTTTCAAAGTGATTAGCAGAGTATTTACAGAGAATTTATGATAATCAAAGCTTAACACCTTATGTTGTTCTTAGACATACGCAAGTGCTTCGTGGTGGTGATCTTGGCAGCCTAACAACTCGAGTTGTTGCAGAGTTCTTTCGGTAATCCCTCCTTTCCTCTGCCTTCTGCGTTTTCAGGTTGGTGTTTCTCCTTTCCTCCTCTCTATTTTGCTTCCATTTTCTGGTTTGTCTTTGGGTTTGCTTGGTTTTGTTTGTTTTGTTTTGCTTTGTTTTTCTGTCGTGTTCATTTTTTTGTTTTCTGGTTTTGCCACCCGTTGGTGGGTTGGCTCTGCCAGAGGGTTGTCCACCCTCTGTGTAGTGGTTGTTTGTCTGTAGATAATGTAAATCATGTAAATAATCGTCTGCCTATAAATAATGTGAAGTCTGTAAATGATGTGAATGGCTGTACATATCTGTTTCTGCCTTGTCTGGTTTTCCTGGGAGGGTCGTCCCGTGTGTATATTCAGGTGTATATGTGTATATCTATAGATAACCCTTGTATATCTCCCCCTTTCCATGTATATACCCCTCAGCTTTATGTATATCCTTCCGGGTGGCTCGACAGGCTGGTCGAGCCGCCCTTGCTTCTGGTTTTTCACCTCCAAGCTTGCTCCGAGGCAGAAAACCACCTGTTTGAATCTTGGCTCTCGGTCAGTTTTAGATAGGCAGTTTTCTCTCTCCTCCATCAAGGCTGTCAGAGTTTCATTTATTTACCATGCGCGCAATTACTTCTAGCCAAGTGGCTTTCCCTTTTCGCATGTTTGAACAGTT
Organism: Thuja plicata; assembly: GCA_018584345.1. Lineage (NCBI taxonomy): Eukaryota > Viridiplantae > Streptophyta > Pinopsida > Cupressales > Cupressaceae > Thuja > Thuja plicata. Next base: position 6,368,184 of record MU227179.1, read on the forward strand.
GGCTCCGCTGTCATCGCCATCACATCCATTCAATGCTAACGCACGTGGTGTCCATGTGGACCTGCCTCCACATTCTTCTTTGCTAACGGTCATTTCTCTAGGCTTCGGGCCTCTTTCCACCATTTGTCCTATGTCTTCGTCAAGTGTGATAAAATTTCCCAGATCTGGAGATATAATGAACATTCTAAGTTTATGTTTTGCTTTTCGGACACCTTTGCATAAAACTAACTTCAGGAAAGGCAAACATCACGGTGGTAAGATTTGCCCGGATCCCGGAGTAACTATTTTAATTTTGATAAGTATGTTCTGACGGTCGCTTTGTCTCGTAGGTCCGAACTTCATCTTCCAAACATGTTTGAAGCATCCGCATCATCTCCTCTTGGAAGTCCAGAATTTCCCACCACAACTGAGACCAGGGCAGCAGGAAAGTCAAAAATGGAGAAGGCCCTCGCAAAGCTGCCCCTTACCATGAAGTTTGTACAAGATAATGAGATTGTGGGCTCAAAGATTGAGTCCAAGGTAAAACTGATGACCGACGCCAGTGTCGGGACTTGGGTAGAAATGCAGGCCCTGGTATAGATAATGCACATCCAGCGACAGGCTGGAGACAAACTAGCAACCAACATCAAAGGTTCTAGAATCTTCCAGGCAGCTTGCTTCCCATGCTCCGTGCAGTCTCCGGAGCTTGTTCTAACCCTGGCTGCCAACTATAACTCTTCTGTCTGGGCCGTCATGCTCGCAGCTGCAGAACCCACGGGATACCCCACTCCACTGGTGTCCTTCGACCCAGTCACTTTCCAAGCAGGCCTGGGTATCCCACAATTTGACAGGGCCATAGTGGTCACAAGGACAGACGCCTTGAAATAATTCAATCAACTAGAGGATGCCGCCTGGGTGTACATGAACACCAACTAGCTCAAGGTCCCGAAGAGGGACCCAAAGAGAATGAAAATAGACATCCCTCACTCTGAATTCAAGGAGAGCATCCAAATGGGGATGATAGCATTGGCCCAGGTATTTGGGCAACCCTCTGCCCAGGAATTTGAAAAATGGATGTACTACTTCCTACTGGGCATCTCCACTAAGGGAGAATTCTTCGACTGGGCGACAATAATCTCCAATCATGTCGACTCCCAGTTCCTGCAGTTGAACGAGAAGAAGAAGTTCTACATGACTTCTTATGTTTTCTAGGCTTTGGCCCAATAGAGGCCCCACTCCAATGGCCTGCTTACAGATGGCGTTCTCAGGCATGGTCAAGGACAAAAAGCGCCGTGGGACCATTTCCCATAGATTCAATGGGAGGCCAGCTTCCCCAGTTACTGCTGAGTAAATGATGTTTTCGTTTACTACCACTTGCTCACACCCACCCGGGATGCCGGGTACCGCCTGTCCACTGAGGCGATGAAATTGGTTAGTAGTTATGGGCACTACTATATCCAATTCCAGTAGCATACATATATTAGGGTCGTCGGCTTCTCCAGAAAGCCCTACTTGTTGCCCAAGCATTGTGGGGATAAGATCGTGCTGCTGGAATATTGCAGACAAATTTTGGAGTTGCACACCTTCTTTTCCCTCAAGAAGGTCTCCAACGTCTCGTTCCCAATCACCTGTGGGAACTACACCTGCAGTCTGGCCACCGCAAAGGAGGCAGACAATGAGTTAAAATGTTACAACTTGCAGGAATCCTATCTGGCGCGAAAGAACTTTGATCCGCATGGCCGAATAGCAACGACAATGCCCCGGGCTTCGGAGCCCCACCAAATACACATGGAGGACTTCTGGGAAGATTCCTAGGATGATGTAGATGTTTGGAGTAGGCACTATGATAGGATGATAGCCACAATGATGCAAGAACTAAAGCTCCAGAGGTTCCCGGCGGGTTTCTCAGACACCGCCCCCACCACAGACCCCCAGTACAAAGAAAAGGGGATTGACAAAATGGCACTACCGACAATGAATTGGGCCACCCAGGAGGGGCCCACAATTGAAGACTTCACCCAAGAAGTAGTGGAACGAAGCCACGCCTACTTCAAGAAGGCGTGCCTCGGGAGTACTCGCCGGGTAGCCCAGCCGGCACCAGGGCCAACTCCACCGCCGGTACCAAGATTGACTCCGGGGGCCGGGACTTCTTCACAAGGCGCAAATAAAGGGAAAGAGATTGCTATAGCACCCTCCATGCAGGAAGTCCCCATACAGGAGCAGATCAAGCAATCTGTGGCAGCCTCCCAGCAAATGAGGGAGCAGTTAATGACGAGGCTTGCCACTCCCCCGCTAATGGCCGGACCAATTCATCCTCCTTCCTCCCCATCGTTGGCAGCCTTGATGGTCAAGGCGACGGGGGTGGATCCCACAGAGGCAGCAGCAATAGCCGATGCGGGGCTACCTCTGATCACCTGGAGGAAGAGAAAGCACATCAAACAGCCTAAGGCAGAACTAGCGCCAAGGGCTTCCCTCCCAAAAGAAGTGGAAATCCTTTCTTCTAGTTCCCAGGAATCAGAAAAAGAAGCAGAACAAATGGAGGACCCAACCAGTCCCCCTCCAGAGGAGGAGTTTGACGTATTTGCAGCCGATGAGTTTGAGAATCTATAAGGGGATGACACACAAGCGGAGACAGAAGTCCCAGAGAAAGAGCGAGAGGCTGTGGAACCTGAAGGCCTGGAACAAAAGGCTGCAGAACAAGAAGAGTAGCAGATAGAAGAGAAGAGGCCAGAACTGGAGATTGTTTCTGGGGCTCAAGCAGCGCAAGGTCCGGGAGTGGACCAAAAACCACCAAGTGAACAAATGGCATCCGCTGGGGAACCTGAACCTGGACCTTCGAGATCAACCATAACCCCAGCCGCCGCGTTCCCAAGGCCACTCCCGGGGGCAACATTCGGGCAGGTTATCACAACAGCCCAAACTTTAAACCTTGGCCCGATACCTCCCCTACTGCCAACAGATGAGGAAGAAGAGCAGTATAAAGAAGAAATTCCCGAGGAAGCCGACCAGGGTCTAGACACACCAATTGACATCCGGGACCAGGCTGAGGAGATAAAAATTGAAAAGGAGATTGCTACAGAAGAAGTACCGGCAGGGAGAGGAATAGAGGAAGTGTATGCTGAAAAGGAGTAGCCACCACCGGACACCGGGAGAGAATTTGAAGAAAAAACTCTGGTGGGAAGGCCAGCTTTCCCACCTCCATGGCTGGCAGAAAATAGAAAAATAAAATCTCAATCCGCTCCGACAGTCCCCCTCTCCCTGGCCGAAATGATGGCCTTAGCTCAGGCCCCGCCAAAAGTAAAGAAGGCCCGGATAGTTCATACCCTTCAGACTGGGCCAGGCAGAAAAATAGTTACAGTAGTGACAACGCCTCCCCCAGACACCGATGAAGCGACTGCGGATCTGATAGATTACAATATCGCAGAGGTATCCTTGGGAAAAAGGGGAAAGTAGGGCAAAGTGGACCTGCTAAAGGAGGCAGCAAGGGTAGTGGAGGCCCGATATGAAAAAGAGGCCCAGAGGCTCAAGGAAAAAAAGGAGAAGAATGCAAACCTTATGGGGTTGCTTACTGAGCTGGCCAGCCCCATCAACGCCGCCCCTCCACAGACCTCCATAGTAGAAGAATTACCACAGAGCGACATAGACTCCCTGTGAGTAATGAAAAAGAATGCCCAAGCAGCAGACGAATGGGTTGCCCTACAGATAGGAAACACCTGGCATTTCCTAGCGTCCACTCTCCTAGATTTATATACGGCATGGTAGGTTATTCACCAGGCAGAGGCACTGATTGATCAATGGGAGAGCGACGCTGAGAGTTACCAGGCATGGAAGGTAGAACTCAAAGAGCTCCTCACCCTAGGGGAAGACATAATTTCCGAATCCAGAATTCTGGGTGAGGAATCATTTGATTTCGTAAGGGTTCAGCACTCTAGACTGGACCTCACATTGGAGGTAACCAAGAAACTGGTAGAGTCCTTATAGGAAAAGGTAAACACAGTGAAGTATTCTTCCAATTTATATAAGTCATTTGTAATAAAAGCTTCCGGGGTTGATCCCCTTAGTACAGATACTTATACCCCAGAGGAGTCAGTTTTGAGGAATTTTGATGAAATGATGGCATCTCGATATCAATCCCCGGAGGGGATAGATGGGGCTCAAATGACAAAACTTACCAAAATAGTGCTTAAAGGCCATGACGCCGCAAGGATGGCAGATGAGTTCAGAAATAATGTTCCGGACCTGGGGGAACTAATTGATGTGGCCAGACACAGAAGGGCCAGCCTAAGAAAGATTGACGAGGATGGCATTTTTCACCTCCTTCAGGCCTTCAATGATAATAAGCAGCCTTGAGTGTTCTCTAGGAACCGGGGAAACTTGAGTATTAAGTATTCTTTATTCTTTTTGGGGACGTAAGTTCCCGGATCCCGGAGTCCCGGATCCAAAAATTTTGTATTCTTTAAGGTGATCTGTGTCCCGGTCCCCGAGGCCGACCGGTCACTTTCAGAGGTGGTTAATAAAGACTGTCAGAAGGTAGTTGGCCACATCAAGGGGCAATGGCTTGATAGTTGGTTTCTGACAGAGTGGTCTTCTCGAGGTGCCGTTCAAAGGTACACCTGGCACATTGGAGACAGGGCGCCGCATTTCCCATTTATGAGGCATGTAGCCTCGGTCCTTGAAGGACCTACTTTCTTCTTTCACCTCTCTGGCTCTCTTCCCGAGGCTGATTCTTCCGATGTATATTCTTGTCTTCTTCTGACATGGCAGACCTATTCCATCTCCAAGTCTTTTGTAGGGTGGCACAGGTAGTACCGGCCCCCAGATATTGTATTTTATTAAAGCTATGTAAAATAGGGTTAGGGTTAGCGAAGAGTTGTATAAATAGGCAAATCGACCCATTTCCAAGGGTCAGCAAAATTGATGATTTTGTTGTCCATAAGAAATAGAAAAGTGATTTTTGGTTTTAGTTGCAGAGCTGAATGCTCCATTGTTCTATTCTTGGTAGTCAGATGCTCCCCTGGAGCCACCATTGTATCACGCACCAGTGCTTGCTGGACTAAATATTAATGAAGAAGGAAGGATTCTTGGTAATGATGCTGTTAGCGTCCCTGCTTCTGAGTTAATGGTATTTCATGTTCTAATGTTCTGTATGTCCTTCACTCTGATATGTTAAAGTAGATTAACGTACTCTTTATTTTTTCTACTGATAAAATGCTAACTGATGGTTGTGTATTTCCTCAGTATTTAGTGTAGTCTTTCAGAGTATTGTTGATGTTCTAGACATTTCAGCATGACTGTAGTTAGATAGACATTTCTAACCCTGCAGGATCTTTTGCATTTTATTTTCTAAGTGTAGAATGCTCTGGGAAACCCTTACTGTACCAAATCTCTGGAAGAATGAGTTGAAGTAACCAGCTATCCCCATCGAAAATAGTCACCTCTCCCAACCGAGCCCTGCACCGTCGTGACTTGACACCCAGGTGCTTGAAGGCCTGGAGGATTCATTTCCCCCGGACAACCTTTGCAGGCGGAGTTGGCCGATTTCCTCGAAACCTGGTGACAACTTATGACTGTTGGCGGACCCGGTCACCAAAACCCCGTCAATAGAAACTGGCGCTAGAAGGAGGGCATGAACTCATCCCCTCCCAGAGATTCTAATTTTACACCTCCTGAGGGTTCCCCGAGTTGTAGTTTTAGGAGACAAGACTTTAGTGGGATTGGGTCCTTTTCCCCAGCTAAATTTGAAAGAGTCCTTAGATCTGCCCTGAATCCCAGAAGGTTTGTCAAACTTGAGCCTCCTGCTCGAAAAAAGCGGACATTAAAATTCCTACCAGCCACTGTTGTCTGGGGATCTACCATATCTCCAAATACCCAAACTCCCCATACAGGCCCGGGAACCAGTACCCAAACTACCCAACATACAGTTCCCCTTATGGCTGCATATTTTGGGAACACTGGATCCCCAATGGGCACTTTTCTGGGCGCAATCAACGACTTACCCTCCCACCCGGAGAAGATTTGCCTGTGATATGAGCACTTAGGCTCACGAACCGTAGAAGAACATTTACAGGCATACAAAGATGCCATGAATCAACACCGGATCCAACATGAGGATGTTGTGACCCGCATGTTTCCCCTGTCCTTAGGACAAAGAGAGTTGAACTGGTACCTGAACTTACTTGCCAACTCCATCAACATGTGGCAGGATATGGAGGACGCCTTCTTGGATACCTTTTGCGTGCATGTGGACCCAGCCTAGTCCCATAGCCAGTTCATCTCCATCAGAAAGGAACCCAATGAACCTCTTGCAGCATTCAACCATAGGTTCTAGTGTGCCCTGAAGCGGTGCATGGGCCCTTTTGTCCCATCGCCAGACGTTACCATACAGACATATCTTAATGCGATGGACCCTTTCGTTGCCACCCTCCTCTAGATAACAACCACCCCGGGCGACCGGGATACCTTGGCAAAAGTCTACAACCTAGCCCTAGAATTGTCCTGCGGTCTCAACAAATCCCCAGGCGGGATTGGGGAGAACACACCCTTCAGCATGATCCCTGGCAGAATCGTATATGCTGGCGGATACAATCCCAATCTGGCAATAGGTGCCCCCTCCATGGTGGTGAATCCCCCACCACCTTTGATAGACCAACAGGCACGGTATGTTTACCCCTCCTAGACCCAAATGACACCCGGTTCGGAAGTCTTCCCTTGGAATCAGCCGCAGCAGACATAACAAACTCAGCCACAACCGTCCGGAGTGCCATTCTTCCATTCGTCTGCGGCTGGAGGATTGCCGCCCTCGACTCCGGCTAATCCTGCTGCCTTCTCGGGAAGCCAACAACAGCCACAACCATCTCATTTTCACGCTAACACTCAGTTGACCACCGAGGTTGAATCCCTCCAGCGAATGCTGTCCACTTTGACTATGGACATGGGTCAACTGAAGGCGGGGTCCTACGCGCCCCAGAATTCAAATTCCCAGAGAGGGAATATCTTCTCCGGCCAACGAAACAACAACGCCGGGGGAAGAAACTTCAACAACGGGCCTAGGCCCAACCAATAGCCATGGAATAATAATGCTAACACTGGAGGCCCGCCTCCGAACCAAAAAATTAGCCAAAATAGTGCTGGACCATCCCATTTTACGCCAGTCACAGAATTCTAGCCCATGACTAATTGGTGTCGGCTGCACGATACAGGTTCACACAATGAGGTGAATTGTGCCACTTTGGAGAAAGTCATAATGATCTCCTAGTTGGACAGGCAACAATCGCATGATACCGCTCCCCCGGAGCCCCCTGCCCAAGAGCAAACCCATAGTGCCTTCACCTGTGATACCATCTTCTTCAGAACTTCCGGGGAAGATGAAGAAGAATCTGAACTGCAGGGATTCTTTGATGAATCCATTCTGCCATTTGAGGCCAACACCTTTACTAACCCGCGGGATCCATACAATACCCAGAGTCAGGTTGGTAAAGGACCAGCTTACACACCTATACCTCCTACCAAAGATACTCCTCCTCCCCAAGGTAATGCAACTGATAGACCCGTCCCTCCAAAAGGTCCTAGCCCTAACCAAGCAAAAGATCTCACGGAGGAAAATCACCAGTTCCCGGGAGGAAGATTTGACATCACGAAGGCGTTAGAACAGACCACCACCTCCATGACCTTGATGGAGGTTTTGTTAAATTGTCCCGAGCAGAAGAAGTCCCTTCTGAAGCTCTTAGGGAACCTAGAAGCAGTTAGCCGCCCACCCAAGACTGTCTCATTTGAAGATGCTAACGCGGTTGTCTTCTGGGGAAGTAATGAGGATCCTCCCTTCCTACTAGGCCTAAACATTTACAGAAAAAATATACACAACTGCTTAGTAGACTCCGGAGCTTCGGGTAACATCATGCCCTTTTCCATTTGTCAGAAGCTCAGACTGAACCCCACCCCGTCTAATGGCGCAGTAATCCAACTGGATAAAACTGCTGTGAAAATGGTGGGGGAATTGAAGAACATCTGGATACACCTTATCCGGGACCCCAGGATAGCTAGCATCATTGACATCCAAGTGGTGGATATCCCAGAGACTTACAGGATGTTATTAAGTCAGAATTGGTCTAAGTCCCTGAATGGATACTTTTCGACTGACTTCACCCACTTATGGCTTCCATGGGAAGGAGAATCCAATCGGATCCAGGTTGAAAGTGAACCTCAGATGAAACAGGCCCTTACCGAAGTTGGAAGGGTCAATGAAGTCCTTTTCTCTGAGTCTTCTTTGGGGGTGTACCGACCTCTTGAAATCTTAACATTTGATTTCATCCCCGGAAAGGATCCTGTAGTACTACAAAGAGCACAAGACTTAGAAGAAAAGGTGAGAGTTGAAGTTAACTCTCAGGGCCCCACAGCGACCCTTGCCACACTCCTGTCCAGCACTTGGTGCCGGGTACATTATCAAAAACATTCAGAGCACGAGTGTGAACCATGTCTATCGATCGCTACCCGACAACTTGATACCTTCCAGAAAGAATACACAACTGATTCTCCCGGACCTAGTACCCAAGTCAAAACACCTCCGGAGGTAAATCCTACTGTCACGCCGGTAGTCTGGGAGAAAATCCCTAAGCTTTCCAGTGATAATCCAAAGGGACCCCCTGTCCCCAGCCCCAGATTACAAATAGTGACTTATGGACCCTTAAGTTCGATGGGTCCTAATCCAAACAAGGTTGTGGGGCCAGTGTAGAATTAATCAACCCGCGGGGGAAATCCTTCCTTGTGTCCTATAGGCTACAGTTTAACTGTATGAACAATGTCACGGAGTACGAGGCCTTGGTCCTTGGACTCCTATTTGCATTAAGGAAAGGTATCACCCACCTCCGGGCTCTGGGTGATTCAGAGTTGGTTGTTAAACAAGTCCAGAGTCAATACACATGTCATGACAAGAGGCTGGCCGCATACCACAACCAAGCTTGGAGCTTTATTGAAGATTTTGATGCCTTTGGCATTGACCTCATTCCCCGGTGACAGAACTATGTTCCGGATGCCCTAGCCATTTCTGCCAGCACACTTGAGGCGATGGCCGACTCACGACTCTGGAGATTTTTAGTTGAGATGGTCCCCACCCCGTCTATTCCAGACAATGTCACCCACTTTCAGGTTTTTGAGGACGATCAGCATATCCTGGCCTTCATGGCCAATGTTGGTGTCTTTGAAGATCAGATAGTGGAAGAACAAGACCACGATGATACGGGGCAAAGTAATGAAGACAATGCGATCATGGACTTGCCCACCAACACCATCCCTAAAGGGATGGTTGCATTAGAATGAATCTTTGACTCGGACCCTCGGGCCCGTGAGAAGGTGTCATCCTCCCCTGAGGGAGAAAAATTTGAAAAGGTTAACATCGGCCAGCACGGTGAAGAAAAGATCATCCACATTGGTACCTCCTGTTCCCCTGAGGAAAAGGAGAAGATTCTCGCAGTTCTCCGAGAATACATTGATGTAATTGCCTGGGGATATGAAGATTTAAAGACGTATGACACATCCATCATGACCCACACTATTCCCCTGAAGTCAGACGCTAAGCCCTTTCGGCAAAAGCAAAGACCGGTCAACCCCCTGATAGAGCCTCTGATCTGTTAAGAGGTAGAAAAACTATTGTCAGCCCAGATAATCTTTCCAATCTGGCATACTACATGGGTTGCCAACCTGGTCCCTGTCAGGAAGAAGAACGGTGAAATCTGCCTTTGCATAGATTTCTGAAATTTGAACAAGGCATCTAAAAAAGATAATCACCCTCTCCCCTCGTTGGATGAGGTGTTGCAGATAGTAAATGGATCCCAGATGATGTCTTTCTTGGATGGATATTTGGGATACAACCAGGTCATGGTTAAGTATGAGGATAGAGAGAAAACAACATTTACCACCAAGTGGGGAACGTTTGCATACAGAAGAATGCCCTTCGGTTTGATCAACGCAGGGGCTACTTTTCAGAAGGCCATGGACATTGTGTTTGAAGGCCTTGTAAATCGGTGCATAATCATCTACAATTACATGGATGATTTGATCGTCTTCTCCCGGGACAGGCGTGATCATGCCGCCCACCTCGCTCAGATTTGCGAGAGGTGTCGCCGGTATGGAATATCCCTCAACCCCAAGAAGTGCATATTCAGAGTCACCGAGGGGAAGTTGCTCGGGCATATCGTCTCTGAGAAGGGTATATCCATAGACCCTAATAGAGTCGAAGCATTGCTGAACTTATAGATGCCTGGTAGCAAGAAAGAAATGCGATCCTTCTTCAGAAAAATCAACTTCGTGCGATGATTTATCAAGGGATTCACAGAAATAGTCAAACCACTCAATGAAATGATGAAAAAGGATACCAAAATTGAGTGGAGTCCTGAAGCTAAACGAGCATTCACCCAAATTAAACAGACCATAACGGAGGCACATATTCTGGCTAGTCCAAACTATTCTCTCCCATTTTACATATACTCATTTGCTTCGCCGCATTCTGCTGCGACAGTACTGACGCAAAAGGTTAAAGGGGAGGAACGACCAATTGATTTCATGAGTTCCCCCTTTAAGAATGCCGAAGTCTAGTATTCATCACTGGAAAAGAAGACCTTTGCTCTAGTTTACACCGTGAAGAAGTTCCGGCATTATATTCTCCAGAGCAAAGTGCATGCTATCATCCCAGACCAGGCTGTCAAATCTCTGCTGATGCAGAGTGAGTTGGGTGAGAGACGGGGGAAATGGATGGCCATCGTCCAAGAATATGACTTAGAAATGCAGCCCATGAAAATAGTCCGAGGCCAGGGACTAAGTTGAACAATGGTAGAAGAGACTCCCCACATAGAATGTCAAACTTATACGGTGGAGTCCATTACCCAAGACCCGTAGTATATCGACCTGGTATACTTGATGCTAAACAACAAATGCCTGGAGGGATTGCCTCCCCACAAATGCCACGCTCTGCGAATGAAAAGTGCCCATTTCATGATAAAAAACTCTGCACTTTACCGCAAAAATTATGAGGGGATGTACCTCCGGTGCATCGGCAGGGACCAAGCTATGAAAATAATTGATGAATTCCATGGACGATTTGGAACCGGGCATGGTTCAGCTGACACGACTGCCCATCAGATCCTCCAGGCCGGATACTATTGGCCCTGCATCTTCAAGAATGTTTATGCTCATGTCAAAAAATGCCATACTTGTCAAATAGCAGCGCATCGTGAGCGTAACCCAGCCATGCCTCTGCAACCAGTCTACGAGGCTAGACCCTTTGCCCAATGGGCACTTGACTTCATCAGGGAAATCAAACCCAACTCATTTTCCAACCACCGATATATCCTTACCGCAACTGATTACTATACTCGGTGGTCTGAAGCTATACCTTGCAAAAATAACACGGCGGACATAGTTATCAAGTTTTTACAGGAAAACATCGTCACAAGGTTTGGAATGCCCTTTGCTTTAGTATGTGACAATGGTCCAGCGTTTTCTTCCTCATAATTACTCGAATGGACCTACAATCGAAAGATCACACTGAAGTTCTCCAGCAATTATTACCCCCAGGGGAATGGCGTTGCTGAATCAACAAATAAGAATCTACTTGAGGTGATCAAACATTTGTTAGAACAAAATCCCTGGGATTGGCACCAAAAACTGAAATTCAGCCTCTGGGTGGATCGTATTCATATTAAGGCCACCCTGGGGATGTCACCATTCCACCTAGTTTATGGTCAGAACCCTGTATTCCCAGTCAATTTACAAATCCCAATTTTACAGTTCATGCATGAATTCAACAACAGGGACAACATTATGGAGGTTTGTCTCCTGAATCTGGTGTGAATGGAGGAACAATGAGATGCAGCCCTTGAACATTTCGCTCGTCATTAAGCAGTAGTAAAAAGGTGGTTTGACAGAAGAGCCCAATATAAGGCTTTTCAGATTTCGGACCTGGTCCTGTTGTGGGATAAGGCCCAGGAGAAGAAAGGAAAGAATACCAAGTTCCAACGGCTCTGGCTCAGACCATACTTAATCTCAAAAATCTGTGGGGAAAATACTTATCGCCTTAACACCTTGACTAGGGAACCTGTCACATTTCTTGTTAATGGGTAGTTTCTCAAACATTACTTTGAATAAGGGTAAGTTTGTCCGAAGTTGTATTATATGTAAATATCCCCTTGTAAATAGTCTTGTTGGCTGTCCTCTGGGGCAGTCTCCCCCTTCTTTTGTTTTTTTGTTGTCTTTGTTTTCGCTTTCGGCTTTCTTTTGGTCCCGACATTTTGCTCCACCTTGTAGGAACTGGAATGCTTCGCATAACTTTGGCCTCTGGTGGAATGCCTCCGGCATGGTGAACTTTATAATCTATCTTTATCACAGTGGAACCAACCCAGTTTTCAGGATTGTTTTGCAGGTTATGACACATTTTCGAGAAATCTCCATTTGGTGGTCTCCGGGAGTCTGGCAATCAGTGAACAATAATAATATAAGGAACAAGTAATCGGACATGTTGAGGGTAGATTAGCTGTACTGGTTGGTTGATCCACGTCTGAAAATCCAAAGAAATTCTTCCCAGGTCTGGGGTTTCATCCTCTTCGAATATCTAAATATAGGTGGATAGGTGAAAGAAGTACCGCCATTTGAATTTTAGCTAAGCTTAGGCTCAATGGTGAAAGAAGTACCACCTTCCCCACCTAGAAATAAATAAAATAATAAGAGGATGAGCAGGATGAAACTCCGGTCTCTGGGGGGAAGTAATTAAATTGATGACTGGTTCGATGTAACTAGCACCGCTTCTCTATTCCTCCCAGAGGTCATCGGCTTGATTTCCTTCCAAAGCACACACGACACCACTAATGAAAGGCTACGGACTGACTCCTGTGTGGTCGGGTTCCCTCAGATATGCTACTCTCTTCTTGTCAAACACTTCAGGAGATGGATTTGTTCTAGTTGTGCTAACCAGAGGTTGTTCGATTCTCAAATGCGCTAAGGCATTTGTCCCAGATAGTCGCTATTTTTTATGCCCTGCATCCCCGTCCCTACATTTTGTGTACCAAATGTTGGGTCCCCCTTTTTCTTTTTGCTTTGCTTTTTGCTGCAGCTTTGCCTTATCTTTCTTTTCTTTTTTGTTTTCTTTCTCTGGGGTTTTCTTCCCCGGTGTGTGTTGTTTTCTTGGTTTGGTTTTCCCCTCCGGGATCCCGGATCCCGGAGGTTGTCTTTTGTCGGAGACCTGATTCTGGACTCTAGGATTCTTTGCTATGATGTTCCTGAGGATATCATCATAAGGAATCCTCGGGCCCGAAGTCTGAAGGTTTCACCTAGCCTGAAATCTTCGAAGGGAGGAGGATTACTTTTTACCGTGGGTGTAAATAGACTTACCTGTCATTTTCACACTTACCGCGATTAAAACCTTCAAGCACTTAGAGAAAAATAGAGCATTTTCAAAGCGATTAGCAGAGCATTTACAGAGAATTTATGATAATCAAAGCTTAACACCTTCTGTTGTTCTCAGACATACACAAGTGCTTCGTGGTGGTGATCTTGGCAGCCTAACGACTCGAGTTGTTGCAGAGTTCTTTCGGTAATCCCTCCTTTCCTCCGCCTTCTGTGTTTTCAATTTGGTGTTTCTCCTTTCGTCCTCTCTGTTTTGCTTCCATTTTCTGGTTTATCTTTGGGTTTGCTTGGTTTTATTTGTTTTGTTTTGCTTTGTTTCTCTGTCGTGTTCGTTCTTTTATTTTCTGGTTTTGCCGCCTGTTGGTGGGTCGGCTCTGCCAGAGGGTTGTCCACCCTCTGTGTAGCAGTTGTTTGTCTATAGATAATTTAAATCATGTAAATAATGGTCTGCCTGTAAATAATGTGAAGTCTGTAAATGATGTGAATGGCTGTACATATCTGTTTCTGCCTTGTCTGGTTTTCCCACGGGGGTCGTCCCGTGTGTATATTTAGGTGTATATGTGTATATCTATAGATAACCCTTGTATATCTTCCCCTTTCCATGTATATACCCCTCGGCTTTATGTATATCCTTCTGAGTGGCTCGACAGGATGGTCGAGCCGCCCTTGCTTCTGGTTTTTCGCCTCCAAGCTTGCTCTGAGGCAGAAAATCACCTGTTTGAAAATCGGCTCTCGGCCGATTTTAGACAGGCAGTTTTCTCTCTCCTCCATCAAGGCTGTCAGAGTCTCATTTATTTCCCATGAGTGCAATTACTTCTAGCCAAGTGGCTTTCTCTTTTCGTGCATTCAAACAGTTGGCTTCGCCGTCATCGCCATCACATCCATTCAATGCTAACGCACGTGGCGTCCACGTGGACCTGCCTCCACATTCTTCTTTGCTAACGGTTGTTTCTCCAGGTTTTGGGCCTCTTTCCACCATTCTTCCTATGTCTTCGTCAAGTGTGATAAAATTTCCCAGATCCAGAGATATAATGAACATTCTAAGTTTATGTTTTTCTTTTCAGACACCTTTGTATAAAATTAACTTCACGAAAGGCAAACATCACGGTGGTAAGATTTGCTCAGATCCCAGAGTAACTATTTTAATTTTGATAAGTATGTTCTGACGGTCGCTTTGTCTCGCAGGTCTGAACTTCATCTTCCAAACATGTCTAAAGCATCCACATCATCTCCTCCTAAAAGTCTGGAATTGCCCACCACAACCGAGACCAGGGCAGCAGCAAAGTCAAAAATGGAGAAGGCCCTGGAAAAGCTGCCCCTTACCATGAAGTTTGTACAAGACAATGAGATTGTGGGCTCAAAGATTGAGTCCAAGGTAAAACTGATGACCGACGCCAGTGTCAGGACTTGGACAGAAATGCAGGCCCTGGTAAAGATAATGCACATCTAGCGACAGGCTGGAGACAAACTAGCAACCAACATCGGAGGTTCCAGAATCCTCCGGGTAACTTGCTTCCCATGCTCCGTGCAGTCTCCGGAGCTTGTTCTAACCCTGGCTGCCAACTATAACTCTTCTATCCGGGCTGTCATGCTCGTAGCTGCAGAACCCATGGGATACCCCACACCGCTAGTGTCCCTTGACCCAGTCACTTTCCAAGCAGGCCTGGGTATCCCGCAATTTGACAGGGCCACAGTGGTCACAAGGACGGATGCCTTGAAACAATTCAATCAACTGGAGGATGCTGCCCGGGTGTACATGAATACCAACTGGCTCAAGGTTTCGAAGAGGGACCCAAAGAGAATGAAAATAAACATCCCTCGCTCTGAATTCAAGGAGAGCATCCAAATGGGGATGATAGCATTGGCCCGGGTATTTAGGCAACCCTCTGCCCAGGAATTTGAAAAATAGATGTACTACTGCCTACTGGGCATCTCCACTAAGAGAGAATTCTTTGACTGGGCGACAATAATCTCCAATCATGTCGACTCCCAGTTCCTACAGTTGAACGAGAAGAAGAAGTTCTACATGACTTCTTATGTTTTCTGGGCTTTGGCCCAATAGAGGCCCCACTCCAATGGCCTGCTTACAGATGGTGTTCTCGGGCATGGTCTGGGACAAAAAGCACTGTGGGACCATTTCCCACAGATTCAATGGGAGGCCAGCTTCCCCAGTTACTGCCGGGTAAATGATGTTTTCGTTTACTACCACTTGCTCACACCCACCCGGGATGCTGAGTACCGCCTGTCCACTGAGGTGATGAAATTGGTTAGTAGTTATGGGCACTACTATATCCAATTCTAGCAGCATACATATATTAGGGTCGTCGGCTTCTCCAGAAAGCCCTACTTGTTTCCCAAACATTGTGGGGACAAGATCGTGCTGCTGGAATATTGCAGACAAATACTGGAGTTGCACACCTTCTTTGCCCTCAAGAAGGTCCCCAACATCTCGTTCCCAATCACCTGTGGGAACTACACCTATAGTCTGGCCGCCGCAAGGGAGGCAGACAATGAGTTAAAATGTTACAACTTGCAGGAATTCTATCTGGCGCGGAAGAACTTTGATCCGCATGGCCGAATAGCAACGACAATGCCCCGGGCTTCGGAGCCCCACCAAATACACATGGAGGACTTCTGGGCAGATTTCCAGGATGATGTAGATGTCTAGAGCAGGCACTATGACAGGATGACAGCTAGAATGATGCAGGAACTAAAGCTCCAGAGGTTCCCGACGGGTTTCTCGGACACCGCCCCCACCACAGACCCCCAGTACAAAGAAAAGGGGATTGACAAAATGGCACTACCAGAAATGAATTGGGCCACCCAGGAGGGGCACAAAAATGAAGACTTCACCCAGGAAGTAGTGGAATGAAGCCACACCTACTTCAAGAAGGCGTGCCCCAGGAGTTCTCACCGGGCAGCCCAGCCGACACTAGGGCCAACTCCACCGCCGGTACCAAGATTGACTCTAGGGGCCGGGACTTCTTCACAAGGCGTAGATAAAGGGAAAGGGATTTCTATAGCACCCTCCATGCAAGAAGTCCCCATACAGGAGCAGATCAAGTAATCTGTGGTAGCCTCCCAGCAAATGAGGGAGCAATTAATGACGAGGCTTGCCACTCCCCCGCTAATGGCCAGACCAATTCATCCTCCTTCCTCCCCATTGCTGGCAGCCTTAATGGTCAAGGCGACCGGGGTGGATCCCACGGAGGCAATAGAAATAGCCGATGCGGGGCCCCCTCTGATCACCCAGAGGAAGAGAAAGCACATCAAACAGCCTAAGGCAGAACCAGCGCCAAGGGCTTCCCTCCCAAAAGAAGTGGAAATCCTTTCTTCTAGTTCCCCGGAACCGGAGAAAGAAGAAAAACAAATGGAGGACCCAGCCAGTCCCCCTCCAGAGGAGGAGTTCGACGTATTTGTAGCTGATGAGTTCAGGAATCTGCAAGGGGACGACACACAAGTGGAGACGGAAGTCCCGAAGAAAGAGCAAGAGGCTGTGGATCCAGAAGGCATGGAACAAAAGGCTGTAGAACAAGAAGAGTAGCAGACAGAAGAGAAGAGGCCGGAATTGGAGATTGTTTCCGGGGCTCAAGCAGCGTAAGGTCTGGGAGTGGACCAACAACCACCAAGTGAACAAATGGCATCCACTGGGGAACCTGGACTCGGACCTTCAGGATCAACCGTAACCCCAGCCGCCGCGTTCCCAAGGCCACTCCCAGGGGCAACCTTCGGGCAGGTTATCACAGCGGCCCAAACTTTAAACCTTGTCCCGATACCTCCCCTACTGCCAACAGATGAGGAAGAAGAGCAGTATGAAGAATAAATTCTCGAGGAAGCTAACCAGGGTCCAGACACACCAATTGACATCCAGGACCAGGCTGAGGAGATAGAAATTGAAAAGGAGATTGCTGGAGAAGAAGTACCGGCAGGGAGAGGAACAAAGGAAGTGTATGCTGAAAAGGAGCAGCCACCACCGAACACCAGGAGAGAATCTGAAGAACAAAATCTGGTAGGAAGGCCACCTCTCCCACCTCCATGGCTAGCAGAAAATAGAAAAAGGAAAGCCCAATTCGCTCTGACAGTCCCCCTTTGGCTGGCCGAAATGATGGCCTTAGCTCAGGCCCTGCCAAAAGAAAAGAAGGCCCAGAAAGTTCATACCCTTCGGACTGGGCCAGGTGGAGAAACAATTGTAGTAGTGGCAATGCCTCCCCCAGACACTGATGAAGCGACTACAGATCCCACAGATTACAATATCGCAGAGGTATCCTTGGGAAAAAGGGGAAAGTAGGGTGAAGTGGACCTGCTAAAGGAGGCAGCAAGGGCAGTGGAGGCCTGATATGAAAAAGAGGCCCAGAGGCTCAAGGCAGAAAAGGAGGAGAATGCAAACCTTATGGGGTTGCTTACTGAGCTGGCCAAACCCATCAACGCTGCCCCTCCACAAACCTCCACAACAGAAGAATTGCCACAGAGCGACATAGACTCCCTGTGAGTAATGAAAAAGAAGGCCCAAGCAGCAGACGAATGGGTCACCCGACAGATAGGAAACACCTGGCATTTCCTAGCGTCCACTCTCCCATATTTATATACGGCCCGACAGGTTATTCACCAGGCAGAGGCACTGATTGATCAATGGGAGAGCGACACCGAGAATTACCAGGCGTGGAAGGTAGAACTCAAAGAGCTCCTCACCCTGGGGGAAGACATAATTTCCAAATCTGGAATTCTGGGTGAGGAATCATTTGATTTCGTAAGGGCTCAGCACTCCAGACTGGACCTCACATTGGAGGTAACCAAGCAACTGGTAGTGTCCTTACAGGAAAAGGTAAACACAGTGAAGTATTCTTCCAATTTATATAAGTCATTTGTAATAAAAGCTTCCAGGGTTGATCCCCTTAGTATAGATACTTATACCCCAGAGGAGTTAGTTTTGGGGAATTTTGATGAAATGATGGCATCTCGGTATCAATCCCCGGAGGGGATAGATGGGGCCCAAATGACAAAACTTACCGAAATAGTGCTTAAAGGCCATGATGCCGCAAGGATGGAAGATGAGTTCAGAAATAATATTCCGGACCTGGGGGAACTAATTGATGTGGCCAGACACAGAAGGGCCAGCCTAAGAAAGATTGACGAGGATGACATTTTCCACCTCCTTCAGGCCTTCAACGATAATAAGTAGCCTTGAGTGTTCTCCGGGAACTGGGGAAACTTGAGTATTAAGTATTCTTTATTCAATTTGGGGACGTAAGTTCCCGGAGTCCCGAATCCAAAAATTTTGTTTTCTTTAAGGTGATCTGTGTCCCAGTCCCCGAGGCCGACCGATCACTTTCAGAGGTGGTTAAGAAAGACTGTCAGAAGGTAGTTGGCCACATCAAGGGGCATTGGCTTGACAGTTGGTTTCTGACAGAGTGGTCTTCTCGAGGTGCCGTTCAAAGGTACACCTGGCACATTGGAGATAGGGTGCCGCGTTTCCCATTTATGAGGCATGTAGCCTCAGTCCTTGAAGGACCTACTTTCTTCTTTCACCTCTCTGGCTCTCTTCCCGAGGCTGATTCTTCCAATGTATATTCTTGTCTTCTTCTTCTGACATGGTAGACCTATTCTGTCTCCAGGTCTTTTGTAGGGTGGCGCAGGTAGTACCGGCCCCCAGATATTGTATTTTATTAAAGCTATGTAAAATAGGGTTAGGGTTAGCGAAGAGTTGTATAAATAGGCAAATCGACCCATTTCCAAGGGTCGGCAAAATTGATAATTTTTTTGTCCATAAGAAATAGCAAAGTGATTTCTGGTTTTAGTTGCAGAGCTCAATGCTCCATTGTTCTGTTCTTGGTAGTCAAATGCTCCCCTGGAGCCACCATTGTATCAGGCACCAGTGCTTGCTGGACTAAATATTAATGAAGAAGGAAGGATTCTTGGCAATGATGTTGTTAGCGTCCCTGCTTCTGAGTTAATGGTATTTCATGTTCTAATGTTCTATATGTCCTTCACTCTGATATGTTAAATTAGATTAACGACCTCTTTATTTCCGCTACTGATAAAATGCTAACTGATGGTTGTGTATTTCCTCAGTATTTAGTGTAGTCTTTCAGAGTATTGTTGATGTTCTGGACATTTCAGCATGACTGTAGTTAGATAGACGTTTCTAACCCTGCAGGATCTTTTTCATTTTATTTGCTAAGTGTAGAATGCTCTGGGAAACCCTTACTATACCGAATCTCTGAAAGAATGAGTTGAAGTAACCAGCTATCCCCCTTGAAAATAGTCACCTCTCCCAACCGAGCCCCGCACCATTGTGACCCGACACCCAGGTTCTTGAAGGCCTGGAGGATTCATTTCCCTCGGACAACCTTTACAGGTGGAGTTGGCCGATTTCCCCGGAACCCGGTGACAACTTATGACTGTTGGCGGACCCGGTCAGCAAAACCCCGTCAACAACTCTATCTTGTGTGTCATCGTTCATAGCTTGAATGATACCCATATTTACTCTATCTTCTTTCTCTTGTTCCTTATGTACATCTTGTTGCTCATGTGATTCACTTTTATCTTGTGTATCAATGTGCTCATCCCATATCTCCATGGCAGGCGTATCACCTATATTGTCCACTCATCTCTGATTTTCTCAAGTGTGATCTTCACACCGTCAATAGTAAATCCTTCATTAGTTTTATTCACCATTGGATCACTCTCTTTTTATTTCACCGGTTCCTCTTGATCATTCATATGAATTTCTTCACTGTTGTCCTTCACTAGACCTAAATGTATTCTTAGAATTTCCTTTGTTTCATCCTGCACTGATTGGGTCTCCCCAACTAATTACTTTTTAACTCTTAATTTGGTCCTAAATAAAGGTCTTAAATTTTTAATCATATCCTCTATTTCTTCCTCAGATGAATCAAGTAGTAGCCTCAGTAGAACATACTTTACTAACTCCTTATCCTTTATAAGTGTTGTCTTCCATCTTGCATCATTTTTACCATATAAGGTATTAAGAATTTGTCCTTGCAGTTGGATTAAAACTTGACTTAGCCTACTCATTCTTGAAATTACAATATTCTCAACTTGTTTCTAATCTTCCTCATCAAGTAAGTGATAATACTTGTTAACTCCAAAAAGTATCCAAAATTTTCTAACATTTTAAATGATTGCAATGACTAAAGCTACCTTACAAGTATCTGCTCTTTATCATATTTTCTCCCTTCACTCTCTTCATCAAAAAATTTCTTAACCCTCTTTTCCTTTTGTTTCTTCATTTTACCTATCACCTTTTATGTGCTTTGTGTGTCCTTGTCTCATTTAGTTTTGATAGGAGGAGAAGGTTTCTCCTTCTTGACTCTTGTGGAACTTCTTGTTTTCCGACCGATTGGGGTACTACCAGTTTTACATAGACTAGTTACAATATGGATTGCTTCCTTTATAATTTCTCATGTTCGATCTAGCCACACGAATTCATCATGAATTATTCTTAGAACATACCTGACCCGATCATTTTCAAATTGATAAGGGTAATTGACTATGTGATGAAAACCTTTATCGATAGTGAGTTTAAGCTCATCTTTCAACACTAAGTTATCATCACATAACTTATTATATTGTTTATCTATTTCCCCTCACCCTAGGTATTCCAACCTACAATGTATAAATGCTCTAACATCCTTTATATGCATAACACCATAGGGCATGCTAGTTAGGGTACCTTCTGTGTCATTTTCCATCGACTCTAATAGATGTTTCTTAGACTCCAGTCATGGCCACTCAGTAGTATTGATTAACTTAGGAGTATCCATCTCAAATTTTCAACCACAAATGCATATATTTGATAAATACCTCAAACAGTTCACAACTAGGGTTCTTGCAAAAGAACACGACAACAACTGATTAATTTTCTCTTCCAAATAAACACAAATAATATCTCCTTATCACTTGG
Source organism: Thuja plicata (assembly GCA_018584345.1). Classification (NCBI taxonomy): domain Eukaryota; kingdom Viridiplantae; phylum Streptophyta; class Pinopsida; order Cupressales; family Cupressaceae; genus Thuja; species Thuja plicata. The sequence continues at coordinate 6,389,476 of MU227179.1, forward strand.
CTCTCTACAAATGGCGTGAACAATTCTACTTCAACTCCAGAAAAAATCTCAAAATGTGCAATGTGAAAATGAAATCCAAATAGCCTTTTTATCTACCTTTGCATGTGTATATTAAATGCACTTACCAATAGAACTTACCTTTTCACTGATTGACCCAAAAACTCATTATCGATGATAAAAAACCATGTAATTTATAAAAGCTTCATAATACACTCCAAAAGACTTTATTGTATCTTAAAATGCTGATATATCTTACCATACATCTATAGGGGGCCCAAAGATGGATTCAACAATACATTCTCCCCTAAGCCACTTGAAGGCTTTGTTTGATGATGAATTCTCCACACATGATGGAGATGTAGATCCCTCTTATGTCTTACTATCTTCCTTATTCTTCCAAATCTTGTTCATCTCTTTCCCGACCTCTTCTACATTCATAATCTTCTTTTCTTTCTGATTTCTTGATTGGTTTACCGATTGGTTCCTTGACATGTAGTTACTTTCTAGATGTCCAATCTTGTGATAATTAAAACATGCCATACCATTTTATCTCCATGGTCCAAAATTACCTCTTGTAGACCTCATCTTGAAATTCACATCCATGTGTCCATAGTTACCACATATAATTGCCTTTCCCTTTGGTAAGGTCTTTCCTGGTTCACTGGTGACCTTTGATTGTTCACTCTTGACCTACACTCATCGGCTTTGTGACCATATTTATTGCAGCTATAACAGTAACCATCAAATATACTAGATCTACTACTGAATCTAGATCTACAATCACAAGTAGTATGTACATACTTATTGCAGCTGTAGAAATATCCATCAAAAGTGATAGCTCTATTTGTAGACCTACTTCTACATACCTTTGTAGTATGAACCACCTTATGACAATTGAAAAATATAGGTTTGTAAGATTTCTTACCAAAATTTCTTTGTGTTACCTTCGGTGGAGACTTTCCTTCTTGCTTGATCTCCTTTTTTTGAGAAGATTCACCAAGTTCAAAAGTAGAATGACCGGTATATCTAAGGCCCATGGTCTCTTTGCTCCTTATTTTATTCATCAAGTTTTGCAGTACTCTCATTGAATTTCTTCAACATATCATTAGCAATTTTTAACTCTTCTTTTAATTTCTCATTCTCCCTTAGGGTTTTTTCATTTTCTTCATTTGTATCATGCATATATTCATGCAATGTGATAACTTCTTGTCTTGACTTGAAAATTTCATCCTCTACAACTTTTAGTGCTTTATTCTTGGCCTATATGAAATATTTTACAACTTTCCTTTCATCGTCTATAGATCTCCTTACTTATGACTCTTTACACATTTTGATTGATTGGTCTTCAATATCTCTCTTAAGATTTTTCTATCTTTGTGCAATTGTTCAATCTCCATAGCTATGGCTTGTAGGGCTGCATCTGATTCCCAAGATCCACTTTGTTCAGACAATTGATCAATTTAGTCTGGACTCTCACTTATTTTCTCAACAAGATCTTGTCTTTTAGCTCTTGACTGCTTGAGCTATTTCTTTAATTCCTCAATGACCATTTCAACTTCTTTGAGTTGCTTCTTGTGCTTCAAAAAAACCTCCATATTTTCCTTAAGGATCATGCCTAAGTTGTTCATATTTTTCAAGGGAACAAGAATCTGATACCAAATGTTAGTCTTTAAAGACACTAAGAGGGGGGGCGGGGGGGGTGAATCAATGCAACCATAAAAATGTAACGCTTTTCAAATATCTTCCACAATAACCAACATACAAAAGAAAATACTACATAGAAGCTTAGAAAATAAAACATTCACATAAAGTAAACTCAAGACACAATATTTTGTAGGATTTGAGAGATACAAATCCACAGAATGCCAAGAATACCTGCATGAAAATAACCTGTTACAGGAGAGAAGCTGAAAGGAGGATAAAGCAGAACTCAGAAAGTACTCAAAGTGTGAGAGCAAAAATGCATTTTGAATTACTGAAAAATAATTACAAAGTTCAACCTATAAAGGTGAATGAAACCCTAAAGCAAAGAAAAGCTAGGTTGTGCATTAATAATTAATATAAATATTAATTATAATGCACCTAAGAGAAATATTAAGCACTAAAGAGTAATTAATTAATTAATTAAATCAATATGATTTAATTAATAAAAAAAATAAAGATTAGTCTAACACCCCCCTAAAGCTAAGCGCAAGGGGTAAGCTAACCTAGCACAACTATGAAAGTAGGAAATGGGTCCTGGCAACAAGGCTTGATCAGGTACCCAATACAAGGAAATCTCTATAAACTGGAGACAAAGGAGAAAACCTAGTGGGAAAAATCCTCTCCACAAAGAGATAGGAAAAAGTAGAAAAGAAATGGCTCAAGAGACTCTCTCAAGACCATAAGTAAAACTATCCCCCCCATGAGAGAGGGATGAGACACCAAGGCCCCCAAGAATGGTCAAACCCCTATGGAAATGATCAAAGCAATGGAACTCCAATGTGGAAGAAACCAAGGCATGGAACAACAAGGAAACCCCTGGATGAGAGGAGGAACTGAAAGGCCTAACTGATTCTCAAAGGAGAATGCATGAGACTCATGTAGTGGAGTCTCCAATGAAGTTGGGCCAATAGACGGGTGGAATCTGTCATTTGGGATGAGATGAATGTCCTCGAATATGCCCTCAATAATAGGAGTAGGTGGCTCAATACAGGGAGCAACCATAATAAGAAATTCTGGAGAGGAATCATGCTGAATAGATGCAAGCTCAACAAGAGGAGGAGGTGGAGAAGCCACAACACTAAGCTCAGGAACAACACATAAGTTCAGGCGACTTGAATTCTCGTCAATAGGCACTTGTGAAGTAGGAGAGATATTCTCTCACAATGGAGATGGAGGAACAAACTAATAGGAGTACAAGTGGGTAGCATTATCAACTACCCCCGTGACAACAATATTTCCTGTCACACTATCTCAGATGTGTAGAAAATCTACAGTGAACTCAACAATCTTCCCTGTCCCACTGTGAGTAATCTAATAAATAGAGAGAAGGTTTGATGATAAGGATGGAACACATAGTACATTATGAAATGTACCATCATCAATGTTAGTAGAACCCTTCCCACAGACAGTCATAACAGTGTTATTTCCCATTAGAATGTGAGGGGTAGGAGAGGTCTCAAAAGATGAGAATAAACCCTGAGAAGATGCCATATGGTGTGAAGCACCTGAATCCAGTAACTATCTAAAAGAGGGAGCAATAGCAGATGCACATAATGCATGAACCTTTCCGTTGTCTGACTCATCTACCTGAGAAGATGATGAAGAAGACCAGTGAGAAGAGGAAGAAGGAATATCAATCTTGCTCTTGTGAAGAAGAGCTGTCAAATCAACAATCTGTTGGGCATATCCATCTACCTTCTTCTGAAAGCACTGAGACTCATCATGATTGGTCTTATTACAATAAGTACACTTAGATTTTTTGGTCTTTGATTTCTCTTTATGTGAAGGAGGTGGACCAGAGGAATGCTGAGAAGGAGATTTCTTCTAAGACTCTATGGTTGGTGATACCTATTTATGCTCCAGTTTCCGTGAAGAATGGATGAGCAACCAAAGTATGGCTCATAGAGCCAGAAGTATTATTCAACTGTTGAATCTTTGACTGCTCTCGAGTCAACTGATCACAGAAGGCCACAAAGGAAGGCATAATGTGCCTAGCACCTAAAGCATCCATAGTGAAATAGAAAGTGGAGGAGAAGATCTGGAACTGTCCTCAAAGCTTTGAGTGTATCAAGAAGATACACTCATTATCTGATTTGGTCTTCCCACAACCCTATAAAAGTGAATAGAGAGCATTGAAATTCATCAAGAAGTCCTCAATGGTGGAAAAACTATCAGGAGACAAAGATGTCAACTCTGCATTAAGTTGTAGTGCCCGAAACTCATTCACTATGCCAAACAGATCTACAAACTTTCCCCAGATGAGCCGAGGAGTGTGCAAATTCTCAAAATGAAACATGAGACTGTCAGAGATATTCAGTGCAATTAAGCCCATGGCTTCATCCATCTTGTTTTGGTGATGAATAATCTCAAAAGGACACTACAAAAGAGGTTGGTTCTCATCTAGACAGGACCATAAGCCCCGTGACATGAGCAATCTGGTCATGTGAACTTTTCAGGTATGATAATTATGGGGCGTTAGCCGGTCAACTAAAGGGTCTGACATTGAGAGAGAGAGAATGGAAGAAGAAGGGTCTTTCTAAAGTAAATGATAGAAAGGAAAATACACCCCCCACAATGTAGTAAACTATCCCCCGTACACCAAAAGATAACTTAGAGAGCACAAAAAACTAGAAGAAAACCTAGTGACCTAATGTAGAGATGGAGGAAACTAAAGCCTCTACTTCGATGCCAAGAAAAGGAACTCAAATGCCCAAATCAGAAAATGAAACCAACATCATAGTCTCCAGCTAAGAAAGAGCTTTCTGATGATATTTTTTTTTTTGAAAAATGAAATCGTATGCAAAAGTTACGGCCAAAAGACTGACAGGAGGTCAGAAAGAGCAGCTCACTAGAAAAACATAGTAATGGGAAACATTTTGACGGTCAAATGACCGTCGCACCTCCAAGGAAAAAATTTGACAGCCATCTACACGTCAGTGGGCTGTCACATCGGAAATTTTTCCAGTCGTCAAAAAATTTGAAAAAGTCATCAGAAAAAAATTGTGACAAAAAGTGACATCACTTTTTGACAGCTAATGTCAGCGGGCGACGCTTGGGCAGCGGTAGTGTTACAGCGACTTACCAGTGGCGCTGTGGCGGCTCCCAGGTGGTGCTACACTGGCGATGGTTGCTGGGTGGCTAGCTGGTGGCGCGCTGGTGAAGGCCAAGCGCAGGTTGGGCCAGGTGGCGCTATGGGTGATGCGCTGGTGGCACGACCTGCCTGCATGCAAAAAAGCCCTAAAAGAGGGTTTTTTGAATTTTTTGGATTTTTTTCATCGCAAAAAAATGTGTCGTACGGCCTAAGAGAGAATTTTTTTCCCAGAGGCTACAGTGGCAAAAAATGGTGAACTTTATATGAAAATTGAATCTTCCCAGCCTTTTGAGCGCGATGGTGGTGTCCATTTTCACTCAAAGTGCTCGAGAAAAAAGAGCCTCATCCAGATTGAAGAAGAAACCCTAGAGTGTTAGTAATAACTAAGAGGGGGGGGCAGGGGGTGAATCAGTGGCCTCAAAAATTAATCCTTAAATCAACCCTTAAAACTTATAACCACAAATTATGCCTCTAGTTACCTTCTGTCCTATAAGATGAATGCCTTGAAATACTTATATCAATTTACTACTTGTCAGATTGCTTTGCAAAACCTTCTTCTGTATGATTACTAATAAGTAGTCAACTATTTACCAAAACACAGTAAATATGCAAAGTGTACTGATCAATCCAAAATTGCATATGTGAAATATAAAATAGTAAAGTAATAAAACATAAACACATGAGACATGGATTTTTAATGTGGAAACCCTGTTAAGGGAAAAACCACTGGGACCGGTACCCCAAATTTTCACTCTTCTGAAGTGAGCTCTGTTAGGAGCCAACCCTGTTAAAGGTTACAAAAACACTGTTAGGTGTGACCTTGTTAGAGGATTTAAAAGATATTCTGTCACCTAGTATCTGGCATCTAATGCTACCATCCTTGATCAAACACTCACTTGGCCTGTCAATAGGTATCAGGCATATCCAATGCTACTTTCTATGATCAAACTTTTTGATACCCCTTGGGATGTATCTCAATTGTAAAAGACTTTTAAGTCTTGCTCGGTTAAGAGACTTGATGTTTCAATGGTTAAACTGAAACATTAATGATCTGTTCACACATACAACTTGAATTGCAGATTTTTTAGATCTATTGTAAGTTCATTACCTCTCTAGTCAATATAATCAATTCTATACCTTTGCTCCACACTGTTCTACTCTATGATGTTTCCTCACTGTTTGTCGATGTCTACAAAATCTAGCTCTTTCCTCAGCTTGTTGATCAGGACTGAATGAAGAATTTCTTGTCATTCAAATTTTATTTAGAATCTTTCCTCTTCTCTCTTCACCCCACACAATTTGTAATGAATTAGGTTTTATCTCTTTATAGACATGTTTTACCTTTTCTTGGCTTTCTTGATTCTTGGCGTGATCCAAAATTCTCACCAATTAGATTTAAAGGAAATTCCAGTTTTATCTCAAAGAGATCTTCTTGCCAACTGGACAAATCAACTTTAAATCAATTACTTATTTTCAGCTTTATCTAGATGATTGAAACAATGATAAGTATCAGTTAAGTCTATCTTTAGCTTCTTGACAGCTAATCATTTTTTGAACTCTCTATTCTATCGATCAACACTTCAATTAGTCATCGGTGATAACTGACTGTTCTGTCAGTGTGATTTTAATTGTCATCAGGATCAGCGTCTTTGTCTTTTCCATCGGGCAACACTAAAATTATGTCCGTTGGGTTACATTGTGATTTTCTCATCGGGAAACACCATAAATTTTCTCATTGGTAATGCAGTGCTTTTGCTCATTAGGTAACACTGTGACTTTTTTTCTTTTAGTTTTAATGTCGGTGTGCACTCCATTGGTGTATACAGTCACTTTGTGAATACTTGACTTATATGCATTACTGATAGCATAGCCTTGATTCATCGGTTCTTTGAAGTCCTTGGCAGAATTTCCATGACCATACAGATTATATTATGTTGACATCAATGACAATACAATACATTAACTGATTAAATGCCTTACATGATCATCAACTTAACATCTTCAAACATTCAATCAGTTACATATCATCAATCTCTCACTTTGGCATTCATGGAAACCCACTACATTATCATACTATACTATTACTAATACAAGATGGAATATATAGTTTCATCAAGCTTTCCTAATGTAACTATTAAAATTTTTTGGCTTTCGGTAAGCTCAAATAGCTTTGATTTTATTCTTGCAGCTTTCTTTCTGTCTTCAATCCCTTTACTAGATAGATGCATTCTCTGATGTGTCTCCCTGTGTCAAATTCTCTCCCTTTGACTGTTGTCCTTTCTTTTGATGTCTCTTGTCAGCAATTCTTTCCCTTTGTGTGTACTCTCCCTTTCTTGTTACAACTCTCCCTTTGGATACTTTGATGGATATAATCTCTCCCTAAGATGATAATGGATATAATCTCTCCCTTTATCTGTATGATAATGAGATATTTCTCTCCCTTTGACAACAATGCCAAACAAACATCTTTTCCAAATGGATCCTTTCTATCCTTATTATATTCCTTGAATTTCCCAATCCATCGGTAATAACTTTGGTGCTTAGAGTAGATAAATACCTTGCTGTGTATAGATTTATCTTTGAATTCAATTTATCTGCTTGCATCAACATGAATGATATTCTGATAATATGTAGGCTGATGCAGCCTTCTAGTCATCTTACTAACCAGTAGACAAGGGTCTGACCCCTAGTCTCTTTCTCAACTATTCAAATGTATCCTTGGGTAGTGGCTTGGTGAAGATATTGGCCAATTGTTCCTTTGATTGCACATACTCAAGTATCACCTCCTTTGCTTGAACTTATTCTCTTAAATAATGATACTTGATGGAAATATGCTTTGTTTAAGCATGCATGACTGGATTCTTGGAAATATTTATTGCACTTGTATTATCACAATAGATAATTACTGGCTCAAGAATTTTCATATGCATACCTTCTAGTAACTATTTGATCCATGCAATATTTGAGCAGTTTTCAGCAGTAGCAACATACTCTACCTCTATAGTAGACTGAGAGATGCATCCTTGCTTCTTGCTGATCCATGTGACAAGTCTGTCACCCATAAAGAATGCTCCTCCAGTCGTGTTCTTCCAGTCATCAATATTTCTAGCCCAATTAGTGTCAGTAAAGACCTTAAGTTCAAATTTGCCTTCTCTTCTATACCATAAGCCATAGTCCTTGGTATTCTTTAGATATCTTAGAATTATTTTCACAACAGTCATATGTGATTCCCTAGGATTAGCATAAAATCTTGCAACTATTCCTACTGCATGTACAATATCTGGTCTAGTATGTACAACATAAATGAGTTTTCCAATCATAGATCTGTACAAATTCTGATTTACCTCTGATGACTTGTCCTCCTGTGTCATCTTACATCTAGTTGCCATCAATGTTCCAACTGGTTTGGACTCTTCCATCTTGAATATTTTCAGTACTTCCTTGATGTATTTGAATTGTGTAGTGAAAATACCTTCATCTTGTTGCATGATCTATAGAGAAAGAAATAACTTGATCTCTCCAAACATAGACATCTCAAACTCTTTGCTCATTTCATTTGCAAATGATTTGCAAGCATATCATTGCCTCCAAATTTTATGTCATCAACAAATATCTCAACAATCAAAATGTTAGCATCAGTATCTTCCTTCAAGTAAAGATTACTATTTTCACTAGTCTTTACAAATCCAATACTTATAAGATAGGAATGAAGTCTTTCATACAAATCTCAGGTGCTTGTTTCATTCCATACAAGGCTTTGTGTAATCTACATACTATGTCCCTCTTGTCTGGATCAACAAACCCTTCTGGTTGTTCAATGTATACCTCTTCTTCAAGTATTCCATTTAGGAATGCAGACTTGACATCCATTTGATATACCTTGAATCCTTTATATGCAACATAAGAAAGTAATATTCTCACTCCTATCCTAGCAACGGGTGCAAAGGTCTCTTCATAGTCAATTCCTTCTTCCTATGCATACCCCTTGTATAGTAGTCTTTGTTTCTTTCTGGTGACTTCTCCATTCTCATTTAGTTTATTCTTGAATATCCATTTTCTACCGATGACATCTTGTCATCCAGTCTCGATACAAGTGTCCATGTCTTGTTTTTCTCTATCTTCTCAATCTCTTCATTCATAGTACTTATCCATTCATCATTATCAAGTGCAACATTGACAGATTTTGGCTAATAATCATAAATAAGACATCTTGTATTTAGAGACTTACTTTTGGTTCTCATACAAGCCTTCTTATCTCCTATGATCTAGTTCTATGGATGGTTCCTTCAGACATATATAGAAAGTACAGGTTCAACTCTTTGTCTATCATCTTGATCATCATTTTATCCTTCATTCTGTTCTCCATCACTTTGTGCATCATTTTGAGCAATATCCTGATCGTCGGTATTTACAGCCTGATGCTCAGGTGCAATGATCTGTTGCTCAGGAGCTCTACATTGTTGGTCGGGTAGAGTGTTAGGTTCTTCAATGTAAGAAAACTTATTTTAGTCCTCTAGTTCTTTTGTGCTTTCCTTTTCATTCTTCTCTGTAAATTCATCTATCTTTACATTTGCACTTTCAACAATTTTGTTAGAGGCTTTATTAAGACATTTATAAGCCTTGCTCTTGGTGAAATACCTTAGGAAGATTCCTTCATCACTCTTGGAGTTAAGTTTTCCATTTCTATCATCTTTTAAGATATAAAATTGACTACCAAAAATTTTGAAGTAACTTAATTTGGGTGTGTAACCATACCAAAGCTCATAAGATGTCTTCTTGGTGTCTTTCTTCAATTGTACTTTGTTTAATGTGTAAAAATCAATACTGATAGCTTCCCTCTAGAAGATTTAGGTGAGGCCTTTCTCTATCATCAGTGTCCTTCCACAATTAACTATGGATCTATTCCTTCTTTCAGCAATTCCATTTTTCTGTGGTGTTCTTGGTGCAGAGACCTATCTTTTGATTCTATGCTCATTACAAAAGTTAGTGAATTCATCTGAAATAAATTCCCCTCCTCTATCTGATCTTAAGCATTTTAGTTCCTTACCAGTTTGTTTCTCAACCATTGCTTTGCACCATTTAAACATCTTAAATGCTTCTGATTTATCTTTTAGAAACATGACTGTCATCATTCTAGAGTAATCATCAACAAAGAGAATAAAATATCTATGTCCATAATAAATATTTTTCCTCATAGGTCTACATAAATCAATATGGACTAATTCTAGAATGGCATCATATGTATGGGTTTTTCTTTTGAAACTAGACTTTTTCATCTTACCTTTTTGACAATTCTTACACATGATATTGTCGAGCTTGGTCATCATCGGTAAGCATCTTACATTTCCATTTTTGCTTATCTTTATCATGTTGTCAAAGTTCACATGACACAATCTTTTGTGCCACAACCATATGTCTTCATTTCTAGCCATTAAGCAAGTGGCGTCAGTATCATTTAGATAGAATAAGTTACCTTTTGTCTGCTCATCGGTACCAATCAGATTTCCTGATTTATTGAAGATCTTTTTCTTCTTATTTTCAAATGCTACTTTGTGACCTAAATTATTCAGCTGAGAAAAACTCAATAGATTATAATTCAATTCATTTACCCAATAAGCATTTTCATATTTTATCTGGTTAGTCAACATTATGGTTCCTCTACCTTCAACTGGACAAGGTGTATCATTACCCATTCTTAATGAACCACCATTATAGTATTCAAAAGTCTCAAAATTTTGCTTTTCACCAGTCATATGGTGAGTGCAACCACTATCTATGATCCAGATATCATTTTTACTAACTTTAGATATGAGTGTTGTTTCTACATACCTTTCTTCATCATCATCTGAATCATCTCTCACTACTACAAACACCATCTCGATGTCTTCATCAGATTCGGTTTCAGTATTATCATCTTTCCATTTAGCTAGGTAACTGGCCTTCTTTCCTTTGTCATTGTGGTCTCAGGTATCTCTTCTTTCTGATTGTCGGTAGCTTTTGTAATCACCTCTATCAGACTTCTTTTCAAATGATGTGTCATTACTTCTGTCATCTTTTCTTCTGTTAGGACATCTTGCAGCAAAGTGTCCAATCTCTTTACAATTAAAACAAACAAGTGGTAATTTACCTTTGTATTTACCTTTTCCTCTCTGCATTCTTCTAGCCATTAGTGCTTCAATTTCATCAAGATCTTCTTTTTCACTTTCACTATCACTATCTTTTCTCATAGTGTGTTTATGACTTGATTTACTTATTCTCATAGAATTTTTGAATGCAGAATCTATGTTTGAAAAGACACTATTATCAAGGTTATTCATCTCAAATGATATCAGTCTTCTAATCAAAATGTCTAGGATAACATTTCTATTTTCTACTGCTCTCATTTCTTGTATGGAAGATACTCTTATAGCATATGTAGGCAGTAAGGTTCTTAGAATTTTACTTATCATTGTATCTTCTTCTAGTACACGTCCAACTCCTCGGATAGCATTGAATACCTCTTTGATTCTTGTGCTGTGCTGTGTGATGTTTTCACCTTCTTTTAGTTTGAGATCATCAAACTTTTCTCTAAGGTTTTTTTCCTTGGCTCTCAAAACATTCTTGTCACCACCATATACAAGCATCAATTTGTCCCACATCTGCTTTGCAGTCTTGCAAGTTTTGACATCTTCAAAATAAACATCAGAGAGTGAGGAAGTAAGCTCTATCATCATGCAGTTGCGCTGATGCTTCTCTCTCATTTTTTCAACTGTGGGTGCTCCTGTGGGCAACACATATTCAGTATCTAAGTATTGAGTAACATCATTTCCAATACTTGATAAGTGAAGGCTTATTCTGCTCTACCATGAAGAAAAATTGTCTTTGTTCAACTTGGGCACATCTCATCTGTTCATCTTGTGATCTTTAGCTTAGGTCTTGAAACCTTCCTTCTAAGAACACAAGCTCTAATACCAATTATTAGTAATAACTGAGAGGGGGAGGGGGTGAATCAGTGGCCTAAAAAATTAATCCTTAAATAAACCCTTGAAACTTATAACCAAAAATTATGCCTCTAGTTATCTTCTGTCCTACAAGATGAATGCCTTGAAATACTTATATCAATTTACTACTTGTCAGATTTCTTTACATAACCTTCGTCTGTATGTTTATCGATAAGAGGTCAACTATTTACCGAAACACAATAAATATGCAGAGTATACCGATCAATCCAGAATTGCATATGTGAAATGTAAAATAGTAAAGTAATAAAACATAAACACATGACACGTATATTTTTAATGTGGAAACCCTATTAAGGGAAAAACTAATGGGACCGATACCCCAAATTTTTACTCTTCTGAAGTGAGCTTTGTTATGAGCCAACCCTGTTAAAAGTTACAAACACACTGTTAGGTGTGACCTTGTTAGAGGATTTAAAAGATAGTTTGTCACCTAGTATCTGGCATCTAATGCTACCATCCTTGATCAAACACTCACTTGGCCTGTCCATAGGCATCGGGCATATCCAATGCTACTTTATATGATCAAACTTTTTGATACTCCTTAGGATGTATCTCAATTGTAAAAGACTTTTAAGTCCTGCTTGGTTAAGAGACTTGATGCTTCAATGGTTAAATTGAAACATTAATGATCTGTTCACACATATAACTTGAATTACAAATTTTCAAATCTATTGTAAGTGCATTACCTCTTTGATCAATATAATCAATTATATACCTTTGCTCCACACTGTTATTCTCTATGATGTTGTCTCACTGTTCATCGGTGTCTACAAAATATAGCTCTTTCCTCAGCTTGTTGATCAGGACTAAATGAAGACTTTCTTCTCCTTCAAATTTTCTAGCATCTTTCCTCTTCTCTCTTCACCCCACACAATTCATAATGAATTGGGTTTTGTCTCTTTATAGACATGATTTACCTTTTCTTGGATTTCTTGATTCTTGGTGTGATCCACAATTCTTGCCAATTAGATTTAAAGAAAACTCCAGTTTTATCTCAAAGAGATCTTATTTCCAACTGGACAAATCAGCTTTAAATCAATTACTTATTTCTGGCTTTATCTGAATGATTAAAAAAATGATAAGTATCAGTTAAGTCTATCTTTAACTTCTTAATAGCTAATCATTTTTTCATTTTCTGAACTCTCTATTTTGTCGGTCAACACTTCAGTTAGTCATCGGTGATAAATGAATGTTCCATCGGTGTGACTTCAGTTGTCATTGGGATCTCCGTCTTTGTCCTTTCCCTCAGGCTACACTAAAATTTTGTTCGTCAGGTTACACTATGATTTGCTTGTCAGGCAACATTGTAACTTTTCTCATTGGTAATGATGTGCTTTTGCTCGTCGGGTAACACTGTGACTTTTTTTCTTTTAGTCTGATCGTCGGTGTGCACTTCGTCGGTGTATACAGTCACTTTGTGAATACTTGACTTATATGCATTACTGATAGCATAGCCTTGATTCATCATTTCTTTGAAGTCCTTGGCAGTATTTCCATGACCATATAGATTATATCATGTTGACATCAATGACAATATAATACATTAATTGATTTAATGCCATGCATGATCATACACTTAACATCTTCAAACATTCAATCAGTTACATGTCATCATAGAGAAGCTGTGGTTTTTTTCTTTGAATCATGACTTCAAGATCTCCAGACTAGGCAGCATCAGGGAAGCTTTGATGGCATGTAGGATTTGAGAGATACAAATTCACATAACACCAAGAATAACTTCATGCAAATAACCTGTTACAGGAGAGAAGCTGAAAGGAGGATAAAGAAGAAATCAGAAAGTACTCAAAGTGTGAGAGCAAAAATGTATTCTGAATTACTGAAAAAGAATTACAAAGTTCAACCTATAAAGGTGAACAAAACCCTAAAGCAAAGAAAAGCTAGGTTTTACATTAATAATTAATATAAATATTAATTATAATGCACCTAAGAGAAAGCTTAAGCACTAAAGAGTAATAACTTAACTAATTAAATCAACATGATTTAATTAATAAGAAAACTAAAGATTACTCTAACATATTTTTCCCGTGGAAAGCCTTGTTAGAGGGAGAAAACCACGTGTGGAATGGTATCCACAAATTTAACTAGTGCACCATTGAAATTTGCCTTGTTAGGAACAATTACAAACACCCTGCTAAGGGTATACCCAATTAAGAGTATCTTTAGCCTGGTTAGGAGCTATTACAAGTCCTGTTAAGAACTACCCTATTAAGGGATTACAAAATCCTTCTAAGAGTCACCTTGTAAGATAATTTATACTCCATATCCTTTTATAGATCCTTTTCACCCTATTAGGAGTGACCTTGTTAGGGATTTGACCTGCAAACCTATTAGGGCTTGCCTTGAGATATACCCAAGAATGAATGATCTGATTATGAAACTTCCTGTTTGACAGAGCCACTTCAATTCTAATCACAACACCACCTTAAACATCAACTCTCCTTTCTTCATTTGTACACAATCACAATCACCTATCACATCATCATATTTTTTTTCTAAAGCTTGACTTCATCCTTCTTTTATAACAACTTTTTGATGTCAGCTTTTGCCAAGAAAATGTTTTACCCACCGACATAAAAATCAAATATAATCACTCCAAAAGCATTATTCAACTCAATAAAGTCAACATAACATTAACCAAGTCATAAATAAACATTGAATAACACTAAATTGACTGGTTAGATGATCAAACCAAAATCACTCTGCCTGACTTCTGTTCTTCTTGCCAGTGTCGCTTCAATCCTCAATAACTGGCTCAATTATTTAATCTAACAAATGAGGTCATAGATATATCTAGAAATGTCTCTGTAGATTATAAACACATGACCACACATCTTAACTTGATATCTTACTCCAAATCTGGTTGCCTATACCTTGCATACTATCATCTTCCCAGTTGACTGGACATTTAGTCAATTATCTATTTTGATCCTTCAACACCATCGGTAAAACATATCTCATGCTTCCAATAGATCATGTTTTCAGCAATGAAAACACCACAATATAATCACATGATCCAAAATCATATCATCTTCATCAAATTCCAACACATGGATGAGCCAGTGAGTTTGAAAAACCCATCTAGGCAAATTTTATGTTTTTTCTTTATGCGTTAGGTAAAGCAAAATGACCACATCATGCAAACTATTCAACTTTAATGACATAAAAAGTGGCATTTGTATTTAGAATTTAAGGATGATGTAAACTGATGAAATGTGTAAAAATGGATGAAGTGTATGCCTATAATTTTTTAAATTTTTTTGAACAAGAATTGACATAGTTTTTTAATTTTTGAAGTCCAGTTTTCAATTGTTGAAAACTGCTGAAAATTTGGGGTCTAGTTCCCACCAAAAAAGTATATCCAAATAATCTATATTTCCTCTGATTTCAAAATATGTTATAGATAAAATGTATAGCTAGTGCAGAAAAGAAGAAAGATTGGTTTTCAATGTATATTTTCTCCGTTATAAGTGCTCAAAGTTGAACTTATTTGAAATCGACATTTTTCATCTCCCACCAAATTTCCCCTATCAAATCTACACCATTCAAAAAAAAATTACATATTCTTGAAGAGGACTCTCTCCTCTAGTGTTAAATATAAATTTTAATTTTTTTTTTGATATAATTTCCTATTTATTTATTTATTTGAAGCAACATCTTCTCAAATGTTAAAATACCTACTTGTTGTATTTTGAAATTATAATATAATAGATCTAATCAAAATACTATAAACTTTATATGACAATAATCTTGACTTTCAGCTCTACAAAAGGGTATTTTTAATATTTTTTTAAAATATCATTAAAAAGAGTAGGGGTTACTGAAACATCAATTTTTTGAAATAATTTTATTTCTTTGATAATTGGTATAAAACATGCATTTAATAGACATTTCCAATTGGAAAAGTTTAACCACTTATCTATCTTAGCTAGAATGAATCTAGCTAGATCATATGTTTGCTGAAAATTAATTTTTATTTAGAAATATTCACATTTAGTTGTGCTGATAAGTGGTCCTGAAACGTGACATAGCTTTGTGCTTTTACCCTCCACGTAGATGGTGATCTAAGGACTGGTACCTATGAGGACACTGATCTGGAGATCGATGGCTTGTGAGGCCGCCGATTATGGGACTGATGACCCGTTAGGCCTCTGATCGGGGGATCAACAACCCGCAAGGTTGTTGATGGGGATCAACGGCCCTCAAAGTTTCTGATCGAGGGATGGGCGGCCCACAAGGCCACCAATCAGGGGGTCAACATCAAAGATTCTGATCTAGGTCAAGGAAACATGGGCAACTCACTGACTTGGAAAATTGGCAATTCGCTGACCTGGGGGATGGGTAACTAGGGTAAAAAGGGGAACCATGTCCTAGACCAAATTATGCTAGGATGGACTAACATACTAACTAGATGTAGGCACAGGGTCAACCTTTTGGGTCAAGGGAGTGCTATCATGACATGATGGAGTGCAGAGAGAGACTCACCCAAGAAGAGCGGGGACATGTCACACTGTGCAGGTTGTACATGTGCACAAGTGGACATGGATGAGAGTGCATAATGTGCTCATGACCGTGCTTATCGAGAGATGACCCTCTGACACATCTATCTTCTATCTATTGATGAGGGAGGCAAACATCACCCTTCTGGATGTCTGGAGGATTCTATGAGTTCTAATCAGGGGACTGACAGTTGAGTACTATACAAAGGATGTATGGGTCTCCATGGAGGCCTGTTTCAGGAGACAGATGGACTGCCTACTAGTGACATGATAATGGCTATCATGGAGGGAGGGAGTAGAGGTGAGATTACCAAGAATAGCACTCTATCTAGCATGCTTGATTGGAGGGTGGATGATGAAATACCATTCATGACATAAATTCACGATTGGAAGGGAGATGGTCCTTTGCGATATGTTAGAGGAGGAGGAGGTCATAGTGTACAGTTGGGGGTTCACTATCTTGGGACAACTCCACTACGATATGCACATGTGTTCTTATTTTACTCATCAGACTATTGGACCAGGGGTGACACTATTACTAGTCTGGGCCTAGGAGCATATCGTAGTAGTCAGACCGGTGTGACAACAAAAGAAACAACAACCATATGAGCCATATGCCTGCCGATATAGGCCATTGATCATATATGATATTACCTTTTCAATCAAATATTGGCATAGGATTCTGGATGATCTATAGAGTTTTGAGTAGACACTCTATAGGGGTTGTGAGGCATGGGGCTACTAGGATGAGAAACTGGGCAGAGAGGATGACAGTCTTGATGCATATTATTTGGGTTTTTTTAGAGAGAATATTGGTTGATTGGATGGATGAACTATCACGTAGCGAGATACATGCCATCCTGGGTTTGTCAATAACTTGGTGTAATACAAGACGTTTTACCAAATAACTTTCCTCATCCTCTTGTTACCAAGGATATAGGGACACTACGGGGAGCAGGATTGGATCCCTAATGTTCCAAGAGAAGTTGGATGGGTATGGAGTGACTTCCATGGGTAGCTTCACATGATATAGTGATAGATAAAAGAGTTACAACAATATATGCCTATGCAGAGGCCTATGAGATTGACAGATCTAGAAGAGGTACGACTAGATGAATGAGCCAAGGAAGATGATGATGATGAGGGGAATGGAGATAGGGGGATGGAGATAGGGTGATGGAGATGATGATGGCAGTGTAAAAGGAGAAGGACTAGACAGGGCCAGGAAGGTGAGATAGAGAGTGCCCACTGAGCGATGTAGGAGGATAGTCCCTAGACTAGCCGCAGGTGGCCCTCCATAGGCACCAACAATAGCAGCACCACATGTACTATAGGGAGAGGTAGCTGAGATAGTAGAGGTAGCATAGGGACCTCCATCTAAATACATACTATAGGAGGAATATGACATAGAGAGGGAATAGGATGACATTACCCAAGCCGCACTAGAGGTACTACAACATAAGATAGATGTGAGGGAGTTTTCTGTGGTAGATGCACATGCAAATCCATAGGAATAGGATGAGAAGGCTCATTAGGAGATCAGTTCCTTGAGACAGGATCTCCAGGAGGTGAGGACAGAGTGGGAGACACTATAGTGTAGGGTGGAGGAGTATAGGAGGTAGAGGGATGTCTCCCTATAGGAGGCCACAAGAACAGGGGCCTTGCAGGTAGCATGAGAGGCCACGACAGATATCAGATGAGAGATCAGAGAATTCTGAGAGATGGAGTACTATAGATGATTGTATTATGAGGTTGTTCTTGCATATGATAGGGCTACTATATATAATAAGATATTTCTCACCCGCACAATAGGGGAAGGTGCATCACAAGGATGAGCGGAGATGAGACCACCATGGTATAGAGGTGGTGACAATACCAGAGGGGCAGGGGGACCAGCTACATGAGGGACCTCCCCTTGATACACTTTTATACATTTTTGTAGTTTTTTAGATGAGATGTAAGGTGACACTTAGGTGTACATCCATTATAGATTTATATTTTGTGATGTACTATTCAATGGACTCGATGTACTATTTGATGGACATGATGACACTATATGGACTATGGACATTTTATTCATGCTTTTATGATGTTCTAGTTGCCTTGATGATGTGCATATGAGTACTATGTGATGTGTGTGATTGTGGTTTATGGATGAACATGTTTATTATGAAGACATATGATGTTGCTGAATCATAAGATTCTTATAGTGATGTTCATGCTTATAATATGGATGGATGTATTATTATGCTTATGGATGCATTATGTCTACATAATAGTTTATTATATGATGCACTATGACACTAACACGTTTTATGCTGGATGGGACATGATTGCATGTGATGCACTAATGATGTGATGCTTAATGATTTATGTATGTATTTTGATGATTAATGATTAATGTTGTGAATGCATAGTATGAATGCATGTATGTGAAATTATATGTATAATAATTAAATACAAATGTGACCACTAAATTGAAACTACATGAAATGAAATCTAATATGGACTCTAACTTAATCATGCAATGAAATAGTTACGCAAACTAAAATGAATATGCAAAGTGATATGTGTTTGTGTATAAAATTAACCAAGAAGAACAGATAGCTAGAGTAAGGCAAGGGGCAAGGTGAATAAAAAGAAGGCCTCATTATGCAAGATTGGAAGACCTAACTAATATGCAAATTGAACATAAATGCTATGCAGAAATGCAAAACTGATCTCAAAAATACAAAAGAGAGGGATTTTGTGGGAATATATCATGTTAATGTTGGAGAGAACACCATAGTTTAATTTTGAAACAACAGGTATGCATCACATGCCAGAGAGTGTGGATGAAATGATTCCGTTGTGTAGATTGGAATTTTAGATAGATAGATTTAGGAACATAGTGACAGATCAAACAACCAATGTGGAACCAATGCAATAGACCCATAACACTCTTCCCCTAGTGAGGTATGTATATCCAAGATAACTTAATCAACACATATGACCCAAATATAAAAAACATATCATACCAAAAAAGACATGTATTTCAATGTACACCATTAAAAATATACAAAGATATAGGAGATCAAGGCAACCATGAGTAGGTTCCATTGAAACACAAAATATAAAATCATCAAGAAGACCTCATGACCAAGTAGCCATTTGGTCCATAGTTCTTTTCATGAACATATTTGGATGATTTAGGATTGGATGAGCCGATGCAGGAAGGATGAATCCTAATGGGCCAAGATTAGACAATTGGTCAAAGTGGAAAGAGAATTCTCTGGCAATAATGTGAAGCAAATGATAGCGCAGTGATTCAGTCTAGATGCTGATTTTGATAAGAATGAAAGTAGTCAATGTATCTAAAAAATGTCATAGCCAAAAGGGATTCCTTTTATTACGACCATGATCAATGCCTCACCGGGGAGGGAAGGAGAAAAATATGGGATGTGTGGAATTTTGCAGTAGAACACGATGGGGATTGCTAAATTATAAGGAGGGTTCCTGCAAAGATATTGGACGAGGGAAATAAAAAAGATAAGGGATCATGCCCAGAGTGCTTGTTGCCAAGTTTTCACTACTAAACAATTTATTGCTTTGATTTTTTTAGGTCTTTTATTTGGTATCATTAGGGTGATTGTTTACCGGTTTTCACCAGGATGATGATTTTTTCAAGACATTTTTAATTTTTTTTGTATTTTTGCTGAGTTCTGGATTAATTTTCTTTGGAACTTTTTTTCTCTTTTTAGGATTTTTTTAGGATCATTTTTCTGTGCAAAAAACTCTGATCAAGTATAGAACCACTTGAAATGCAGAATATTGACAAGATTAGGGAGCGAATCTCCCTCTGGTGTAGCGATCTAATATGCTGTAGATCCAAATTTAGCTGTAACCATGAAGGGTCCCAACCAGTTAGACTCAAACTTACCTTTCTTCTCACGATTCTGGAGATTCTTCATGTTATGATGTAGTACTAGATCACCGAATTCAAATTCCCAAGGTTTGATCTTATTATTGAACTACAAGTGAAGGAAATTTTGATACATGAAAAGGTAGTTCAAGGCATTAAGGCATCGTTCACCAAGGATTTGTAGTTCTTGTAAGTGGGTAACTTGGTATTCTTCTTCATATATCAAATTCTTCAAAGAGATTCAAAGGGATAGGAGCTCAATTTCAATGGGGAGTACAAACTTAGCACCATAAATGGGAAAAAATGGTGTGGCTCTAGTAGTAACACAAATGAAGGTTCGATAGACCCAAAGGGTGGGATTCAAATGTAGGTTCCAATCACGAATAGAATCATTGACTATGTTTTTGAGGATTTTAAGGATAGTTTTATTAGTAGCCTCTTCTTGAAGCCTCTTCTTGAATATTATCTTGTGGATAATACTTACTGGAAAAATGCTGAGTAATGCCAAATTTTCTATAGAGCTTAGTGATATCCTTATTTTTTAAGGGGTCCCATTATCAGTGTGGATATCTTGTGAAATTCTATAATGAAAAAATGATGTAATTTAAGATGAAATTTGAAATTTTCTTTCCTATAGTGTAAGTGAGAGGGATGGATTAAACCAATTTGGTAAAATATTCAGTAGCAACAAGGATGTACTTGTGACTACTAGAGGAATTGGGAAAAAATATGCCCTACAAGATCAAAAACCCATCATGAGAAAGGCCATGGGGTAATGGTGAGTTGGAGGTCTTAGGTGGGCACGTGTATCAAATTTCCATGTTGTTGGCATGGTACTCATTTATTCACAAAATGATAAGTGTCCTACTCCATAGTGGGCCAATAATATCTAGTATGTAGCAACTTCTTGGCCAGGGTGAGTTCAGTAGAGTGGGCCCCAAAAATTCCTTGGTGCACCTCTTGTAAGGCCATTTGCACTTCCTTTGAGTTCAGACATCTGAGAAGGGTTCCATCAAAGTGTTTATGAAAGAAGGTATTACCAAGGATAGTGTAATGGGAGGTTCAAAAAATAATTTTTTTACGTTGATTGGTGGTAGGGATGAGTGGAATGATCTCATCATGAAGGTAGGAATAAATGTCTTGGTACCAAGGGGAGTCGGGACAAATAATTTCATACACCATCTCAAAATTCAGATGGTCATAGGTAGGAACCATAAGATTCTCAACAATAAACTCAAACCTTTGACTATTCTCTGGCATAGCTTTGAAAAAGGCAATGATAGCCATTGTATCAGCTACTTTGTTGTTAGCTCATGGAATCTGTTTGAATGTGAGCTCAGTGAACTATAATTTTAGGTCCTTAACCATTCAATGGTAAGGGAGCAACTTATCATCCTTATTTTGGTATACATCATTAACTTGCTTGATAACCAACTGAGAGTCACCAAAGACAAGAAAATTAGAGATCTTCTAGCGAATAACTTGGTGAAGTCCTGCTACTAGGGCCTCGTATTTTGTAATGTTATTTGTGCAAGGATATGTAAGCTTGTAAGACTTAGGAATGAGATCTTCTTGTGGTGTCACAAACAAAAATCCTTCCCCGAGCCTTTCTATGTGTAAGATCCATAAAAATAGAGTTTCCATTGCATGCTTGAGGCAACACTAATGATTGAGTGATCTAGAAAATTGGTAACAATAGGATGATCACTGGGAACATGAGTGTCTGCTAGCTGATCTGCAATTACTTGGCCCTTGATAGCTTTGCAGTCTACATAAAAAATGTAGAATTCACTTAATATCATGACCCATTTGCAATACGTCGAGTGAGAGAAGATTTTGATATGAAGTACTTGAGAGGGTTGAACTTAGAAATGAGTTATGTCTTGTGGTTAAGCATGTAATGATGTAGCTTCTATGCACAAAAGACCACATCTAAACATGCTTTCTCAATAGCAGTATAATTCAATTCATAACCAATAAGTGTCTTGATAAGGTAGTAAAAAGCACACTCCTTTCCATTATCATCTAGTTGTGAAAGAAGTGCACCCAGTGCCATTGTTGTAGCTGATATGTAGAGAAGTAAAGATCGACCAAGAATCAGTGGGACTAGTTAGAATTCAAAGAATTCATAAGCCAAGATCACCTACAACAAAATAACCTGTCACAAAGAAATGAATGGAGACACAACTTAGAATGTCCAGAAATATGAAATATCATTCATAGAAGGAATTGAGGGTACTCCCAAGAGAGATCAATAATTACAAAGTGATCAATCCTAGTAAAGGAGATCAAAACCCTAAGAAGGGTGGAGAAACCTAGGTTGCAGGAATAATTATTAAAAGAATTAATTATTGCATGCCTAAACTTTAGCTTAAGTGAACTAGAGATAAAAAGATGACTTAATAATTAAATCAATAATTATTTAATTAATAAGTGAAAATACCTTTTTACTCTAATGCCCCCTTAATATAAACTTAGGGAAGATAAAAACCTAGAAACAACTAGTGAAAGCAGGAAATGGGTCCCGACTACAAGGCTTGATTAGGTACCCAAGTACACAAATATCTTTAAAGAGGAGAAATAGAGAAAACCACATGGGAAAAAATATACTCTGAAAAGAGATGAAGCCTAGTGAAGGACTAAAGAAGCCTCCAAACTAAACAATGTCCTAGAAAATAGGAACAAAGAAAGAACATGTAGAACACCACTAAAGCATGAAGATGCAAACATTGTCAAAGAACTGATGTAATCTGTATGAGTACCCTCAAATGACACTACTTGATTCATGATGGAAAGCAAGGAAAACATCAGAACTCAAAGATATAGATGAAAAAAACCAAGTCTAAAGCCTTGAAAATAGGAATGAAAGAAGAGTGTCCATATGGTAAATGCCCCATCTCACCAAAATGCATAGGTATCAACCACTGCATCCACTTAGTATATAAGAATAAATACTGAATACATAGAACAACTCCATAAAACCAAGGAAGCATATAGAACCAACATGAAATACCCCCATAATGCTGATCAGGGAGAGGCATGATAGATACACTGAGTCAGATTGCCAAGAATAACTACATGATGAAGAACGTACAAGCACAAATAAAGGATTATGTCAAGGATGATCAGTCGCATGACACACATGAGGATAATGTCGTGGAAGGAACACTCACTTGAAAAAGGTAAAACAAACCCCCCATGGCACTTTATAATATAGTGCAAGTACAATTAGGCACAAATGTGCCGGATCCCAAGCATGCAAGATGTCACTTTATCTCAGTGCATTTGCAAAGAAAATAAATGCTACCAAAAATATGTATACAATATCTAGCAAGGAAACAATCCTAGGACCTGAAACATCCAATATATCCACAAGAATGCCAAAAAGCAAAAAATTGAATAAAAGATACCTAGAGGAAATTCTAGGTGTGAGACCGATAGAAGAAGAAGGAGAAAAAATGGAGTCGTGAGGAGAAAGATATGGCGACTGGAGTGCAAAATGGAACCCTGAATTTGACTAGGAAAAAGGCTACAAGATAGAAAAATTAGAAAACCAAACCTAGAAAATCAGGTCGGGCTCGGAACCATCTTTTTGACAATATCTTGTTTGGCTAAAAATGCCTCCATTTGCTTAAGATATGAGAAAAAAAGACAGGAGGTCAAAAACCAAAAGAACCTCAAAAAGCCTTTGCTAAAAATTGTGGAACCTTATTAAACTGGCGTTTTCCTCCAAATTTGGGTTGCCTCCAAGTTTTTGGCCAAATTTGGCAGAAAAAAGAATGTGTTTTTTTGTGAAAAAAACAATAAAAAAATGCATGTTATTTTCTTAAGAAAATATATATATATATATTTTATTTATTTAAAAAAAAATTAAAAGAGAGAGGGGCTTGGAGCTCCCTTGGGGCGTGTGCAGTCCCTTGGGGCCAGCGTAGCCTCCTTGGGGCCCGCAGCTCCTTGGGGCCTGTAGCCTCCTTCGGGGCTTGTGTGACCACCTTGGGGCCCCGCACGACTGCCATGTGGGTTGGGAGGCCCCACCGCCCCTCACCTTATCATTTTTTTTTTCATTTTTTCCAAAATAATAATATGCAAAACCCCAAAAATTTATGGGTTTTATTTTTATTTTTTTTCCAACATTTGAAAATAAAATTTCATAATTTTTTTTCCACCCGCCTCGAAATTCATGCCCAGAATAGGGCTATAGGGGCAATTTTTTTCTTCCTCAGAATGCAACTGTGTCCGAATTGGACATGCCTTATATAGAAATAGGGGGTTTTTGGCATTTTGAGAGCATATGCGAGGTCAGTTTGTGCCAAAAGTGATCCAAATAAAAATCCTCCTCCAGATCCACATAAAAAGATCTAAGAAATTGAAAACCTCGGCGCTCGAGAAACTCTTCAAAAAACCTAAGAGCGTGCTTCTCTAACAAGGCTCTGATACCATGTTAGAATTCAAAGAATTCATAAGCCAAGATCACCTGCAACAAAATAACTTGTCACAAAGAAAAGAATGAAGACACAACTCAGAATGTCCAGAAATATGAAATATCATTCAGAGAAGGAATTGAGGGAATTCCTGAGAGAGATTAATAATTACAAACTGAAAAATCCTAATAAAGGAGATCAAAACCCTAAGAAGGGTGGAGAAACCTAGGTTGCATGAATAATTAATAAAAGAATTAATTATTGCATGCCTAAAGTTTAGCTTAAGTGAACTAGAGATAAAAAAGGTGACTTAATAGTTAAATCAATAATGATTTAATTAATAAGTGAAAATGCCTTTTTACTCTAAAAAGACTAGCATTGGTGGGTTAGCTAGATAATTTTTAAAATATTTGAATTCTTTTGACACAAGAAATCCCATATGAACTTAGTATCTTTCCGTAGGAGATGTGAGAAATGATGAACTTTATAAGCCAGCTGAGATATGAATTTGCGGACTGACTGAAGTTGGCCTAGTAAACCACAAAGTTATTTCAATGTTTGCGGAGGTGGCATATCCAAGATGGCTTTCACATTCTTAGGATCTATCTAGAAGTTTAATCCACGATGATATCAATATTGAGAAGTAGAAAGTCATCTTTAGGACATGCCAAGTTGAGATCTCTAAAATCAGTATAAATCTATATGCTTTTATCAGGTTTTGCCACTGGTACAATGTTAGAAATCCATTCAGGGTAATCTATGGGTCAAATGATCTCAACATAAAACATCTTTTGCAATTCTTATTTAACCAATACGGCCACTTGTGGATGCATCAACTTTTGTTTAACAGGTTTAATTTTGGGATCAACTGCAAGATGATATACTACTAGATCTAGATCCAATCCAGGCATATATTTATGAGTACATGAAAAATTTGTTTATGACTTATGGATAAAATTGGTCATGTCTTTCCTTTATTTCTTGTTAAGCGAGGAAGCAATGTACGTGAGTTTAGGCTTATCTGTATTGCCAAGATTGATCGCTATTGTATCCTCAATCAGGATAGAATATTTCTCTGGTGGCAATGTCATAAGAGGAAATTCAACTTCTCCCTCTTCTAGTTCCTTAGAAAGGTTTTCACCATAATATATGTGCTTTATTTTCTATTTTTCTTCACCCAAAGATTCCTCAGAGAGGTTTTCACGAGAGGGTGTTTTATTTTTTTAATTTTTTTTATGTTCCCTTTTACGACAGAGAGAGTTGACTTGGCTACCAAAGTAGGATTAATCATTGTATCTTATATCATGCTCATAATATTGAAGATTTATTAGTCCAAAAAGTGCTAATGCTACCTCATCTAAATTACATATGTCCAATGCAGGTGGTGAATATTATTCGTCCCAATCGATAAGCTCATGGTATGTAAGTGGAAGGGTGGGGGATGAAAGGTCTACTGCAGTGATGACTAGGACATGGGTAGAGTTGATGAGATAAACTTCAATATATTGGAAAGGGACTTCATATAATTACTCCTTAGTGTCTGAATCAGTCTCAACAAAACAATAGTCCTTAAAAAATGTCTCCTTGATTTGTAGGGAAGCCAATCCTCAGCCTTGAGGATAGCCAATTTCTTTGATGAG
The DNA here is from genome assembly GCA_018584345.1 of Thuja plicata. Lineage (NCBI taxonomy): Eukaryota > Viridiplantae > Streptophyta > Pinopsida > Cupressales > Cupressaceae > Thuja > Thuja plicata. The sequence continues at coordinate 6,415,751 of MU227179.1, forward strand.
TGTCTTCCTTCCATCTTCATTTTATCTAAGGCCCATTCCATGATATCTCATAGTTTCAATAATGGGATTGGACTTCACATACTTATTCTTAGGAATATCTACAGGTTTGTCTTCATCATCATTAAAAAGACAGGATAGTATGTCATTTTCTGTGTGTTCATCTGTGAGGGTTCCCCAATGTTCAAAAGTAGTCTTTTTTCATGTTATAGTTTCCTTACTTCCTTTAGATAAGAGTTTATTAGTTTACCGTAGGACCATGGGGATAAGGGGAATTAATCAATGCACATGGCTCTCTTAATTTTATATTCTCCTATTCCTTGATTAGTGAGTATTACCTTCTTTTCAGATTCATTACTTTTCTCTTTAGTGACCTTCTATTTTCATTTGTCAGATGATTTATCAGCTTCTTAGGGAGGATATTTCTCAGTAGAGGACTTGGTAGAATCTTCCTTTGAAATAGGTTAGGAGAATTCATTCAAAGGAAAATGGTATGATTTCTTACCTTCAAATCTCTTGCAGTATTGGAAAGGTTCTTGATCTCTAGGAATAGTGATTTCTCTACCATGATGGGGGAATTTCAAAAATTTATCATATGTAGATGGTACACCTATAATAGCATATATCCAAGGTCTTCCCAAGAGTATATTATAAGGTAGATCGAGATATAGGACATGACAATTATTTTCAATAAGGGCGAGACCTACTTCTAGAGGAAGCGTGATCAATCCTTTAGATTCTTTTTCTCTTTCATCATAAGCCTTTATGATAATTTTCTTTGTTACATCAATAAGGTCTTTAGGGAGTCCCAAATGTCTTATCATCTTCATGGTGCAAAGGTTGAAATCATATCCATTTTTCTATCAAGACTTTTTATTTTAGTAGAATGTACTATGACTTCAATGTGAAGGGGCTTGTTGTGATAAGGGTTAGAACCACAAAGGTCTTTGTCTGTGAATACTAGGTGCAATTGTGAAACTAGGTTCTTGATCATAGCTTGAACCTGTGAGGCATTGATTTTCTTAGGGACTCGGGAATAAGTAAGGGCTTTCACAAGGAGTTATTTATGTACATATGATGTATGGAGAAGCTCAAGTATAGATATATATGCAGGATTATTCCCTAGTTGTGTTAGCATATCATAGCACAAAGCAGGTCTAGCAGATGTGGATGGTGCATCTAGTGTTGTGGTAGCATCTTGGACAATGATTCTTCCTCTTCTGGTGGTAGAATTATAATCAGTGGCTTTAAGCTTAAGGGTGTACACATGGTTGTTAGATTCTTCTATGTGACCACAGAGGGAACAAAACCACAACATTCATTTTCTTGGATACTTCCTCATGTAGCACCAAAGTGATGCAAGGAGGGATTATACTTCGGGCCAAAGGAATTCCCAAATACCAAACCATCTTGAAGATACAAAACACAGAAGCAACAACACAAGAAGGAGAGAAGAAACATTAGATACTCGATATTAATTGATCAAAGTCATTACATACTGGGATGTAAGGACTTCCAGGTTTTGGCCATATAAATTAAAATGAATTAAAGAATGATATTCATACATGCGAGGTCACAAACCTTCCATCCAAATATCTCAACACTTAATCTTCTATCACAATATGATACCAAATTCCTCCTAAAACTGATACAAAACTACCCCTTAACTAAGAATAGAGAACCAAATATATACAAGAGTCCACCAAAGAGGTTGACACTCAATCTCAAAGAGAGACCTAGATTTAGGTCCACACAGATCCCATTGAGAGACCCACATTACTTACACCACATAAAATTAAATGCAGAAGTTGACCAGATCAGGATAAACAACTCAGTAAGAAGATACCCGAGCAACAGGAACAAATCGATAAGAACATAACCGAGCAATAGAGGACAACTTAGTGGAAACCCAACTGAGAAGCCAACATACACTGAGACCTATCAGTAAATAAAGATAGAACAAGTAACCGAGTAATAGGGTTACCAAGCAATTTACCGAGCAGCCTCCAAACAAGATAAAGAACAAAAGAAAACATATTTTTTGTTGAGAAGGATTGCCAAGGACCCAAGATGCTCCTGCATTAGACACCTAGAGTTAAAATAAATGATTCCCTGAATCATGTATCAGGTCCAACCTTAAAGGAATCCAAATTAGATTGAGAAATCCAAGATGAGTCCTCAATCGGTCTGTTCTTCCATTTTATCAGGTACTCCATGTATTCCTTTCCTCTTGTACTTCTGCCAACTCTCTATTTCAAAATATGTTCAACTTCCTCTATCAATTTCCTAGGATAATCACTTGGTATTGTCACTTCTTCATCAGGTTCATGATATTCATACAAGTCTAAAATATTGAATATAGGTGATATATCCATGTCATCAGGTAATTCCACTTCATAAGCATTTCCACTATCAAATCTTCTCAGTATTCTACAAGGACCAAATTTCTTCATCTTCAATTTTCCATAATTTCCAATAGGAAATCTACCTTTCTTCAAATGAAGCATTAAAACATCATTGATTACAAATTTTTTTATGTCTCCTTGATCTATTTGCACTATCCTTGTATTTTTGATTACTTTTCTCCAGCTTCTATTTTACATCCTCATGCAATGTCTTCATGAACTCAGAAAACTTTTCTACTTCAACACTTCTTTTCTCTTCTCCAGAAATGTCTCTCAAGTCTGATATACCTCTCAGTTGTGTTCCATGAACAATATCAAATGGTTTCTTTCCAATTTGCAGAACTATTGTATGCAAAATCTTCTTGTGCTAACATCAAATCCCAATTACTCGGTATGACTCTGACTAAAAATCTCAACAAGTTACCCAAACTTCAGTTTACAACCTCTATTTATCCATCAGTCTGTGGATGAAATATAGAACTATACCTCAACTCAGTATACAATTTCTTCCACAGTGTTTTCCATAAATAGCTCACAAACTTACTATCTCGGTTAGAGATAATGCTCTTCGGTAATCCATGCAATCTAACAATCTACTTAAAGAAAAGATCTGCTATATGTACTACATCTGATGCTTTATTACATGGTATGAAATGTGTCATCTTGGAAAATCTATCCACAACAACAAATATGGAATTACCACCTCTTGCTGTCATCGGTAAGCCAAGAACAAAATCCATGTTGATATCACTCCAAGGTTTCTCAGGAATAGTAATCGGTGTATACAAACCAGTGGTCTGACTTACTCCTTTTGCAACTTGACAAACTCCATAGCTTTTAACAAATTTCTGAACATACTCATACAACTAAGGCCAAAAATACCTTTCCTTAAGAAAACTCAATGTTTATCAATACCAAAATGTCCAGCAAAACCACTACTATGTTTCTCCTTTATCAAATTACTTCTCATTGATCCTTTCGGTATGCACAACTAAATACCTTTGAACAACATATCTTCCTGAATGAAAATACTCTTCATACTTACTTGATTGATTTTGAATAGGTTCTCTGCACACTCTCTACTGCTCAGAAAAATTAGGATCATTTGTTGGAATTATATTGGAATGATGTACTGAGAGGGGAGGGGTGAATCAGTACCTCTAAAACTTTTCTTGGTTAGCCCATTAACCCTCAACCACCAGTTTGTAAATTATCTTATCTAACTACTCATATTTCTTTATGTATATGCAATCATATCATAAGTTCTTTAGTATGTAACCATAACAGAAACATTCATGAAAATAGATAACACATAACACAAGATACGATATCGCAGAAAACTCTTGTTAGGAATTAAAAAATGCAGTGGGGATTGTTACCCACAAGACTTCACTATCTGTAGATAAGAAGGGGCCGGTTAAGGCTTACAATTGGTCACTTTTGATGACCTACCCTGTTAGGAGTATTACAGTGGAGACCTGTTAATATCTACTTCATTTGAAGCTTTAGCAACACTGTTAAGTGTGCACTTTATTAAGAGATTTAGTAAGAACGGTTAAGTCCACCTTCTACAAAAGGATTTTAGATGTGATGCACTTGTTAGAATGCAACTACATAAGTCTTTGATCTGATGATGTATGCAATCTTTAATTGCTAATAAAAGATCCTATAAAGCTTCATACATTTAAGTAATCATCCTTCCATGATTGAATAATACCTTTATCTGCTCGTCAGTAGCCTCTGTGTGTTCTTGACAACTGATGTGATCTGTTTTTGAATTTTGCATGAATTCTGCCTTCTGCTCCTTAGATGCTCTTCATGGCTATCAACAATAATGAATTCATATTTCACAATTGATTTGAACATCTATTCATACTAGTTTTTGGCTTAATTCTTGATTCACGCTTCGCAAGTTAACTCTAGATCCAAAGTTTACAACTTGACCTTGATCTTTAGTTAGATATGTTTTAGATCCATTAGGATGCTTTAAAACATTTACATAAAGCTTGATTGACCCTTAAGTTATCATTTAAAACAAATTAAAGCTCTATAAATAGAATTACATTGCTTTATCTGACGTGTAAAACTCAGATCCACTATTTGCGGGTTCTCTAATTGACTGTCGGTTCTGATGGTTGGTTTTCTTGGTCATCGGTGTTCCTTTCTTGAACTAGTGGTCGGGTATGCCTTGTCTATTCCATTAGTTTTGTTCTCAAAACTATGTCTCCTGTGATGCTTGTAGTCGCTGGTGATGCTTGTCAATTCCATACTTAGCATTTTTAATGACCTTTGTGTTATGTCGGGTATGCTTGTTGTTCGCCGGTAATACTTGTAGTTCACCGGTAATCTCTGTAGTATGCCGGTGATCTCTGTCAATGTTTTTCAGTGTGTACTAATGGAAAAATTAATTTCATCTGATCTTATCTTTACCTTTCTTCTTTTGATCCAATTGCCTATGTTCCCACCATAAGGATGCATGACCTTTTAGCTTTGTGCTTGCAATCTTCACTTTTTTCTCCTCTGATACATTTTTATACTCAAATTACTTTTCCATCTCAATTATCCAATCTATCAATTCATCAGAATCCAATTTTCTACTACACTCAGGAGGATTAAATTGAGGTGTGGATTTCAAACTTGTCAAAGCTCATAGGAATATCTCTTCTTCCTGATCCATCACAGGTGCAGGTGCAGGTGCAAATTCTCCTTGCACTTCCTCTAATTCATCATCACTAAAATCTTCAAGATGTCTTCCTCTATAATAGGTTCTCTCAACAACTTCCAATCTCACAGCTATTTGTCTTAGCATATCAGCTAGACCTGGATCCGCATTTCCTCTCCCACAAACCATCTTGAATCCCTCTGCAATTGTAGGTCAGATCGAAATCTGTGACCCCACAACAATATTAACCAACTAGGGTTAGGGATTTCAAGAAGGAACCTAGATCTAACCTTCACTGTAATAACACCTAACGTAGGGATGGATAATAATTAGGGCCAAAGGCACTCCCAAATACCAAAATAGCTTGCCAATACATAACACAGAAGCAACAATAAAAGAAGGAGAGAAGAAACAACAACTACTCGATATTAATTGATCAATTTCATTATATGCCGGGCTATAAGGCCTTCCCAGTTTTTTCCATATAAATTTAAATGAATTATAGAATGATCTTCATACATGTGAGGTCATAGACATGCCATCCAAATATCTCAACACTTAATCTTCTATCACAATCTGATACCAAATTCCTCCTAAAACTGATATAGAACTACCCCTAAACTAAGAATAGAGAACTAAATATATACAAGAGTCCACCAAAGAGATCGAAACTCAATCTCAAAGAGAGACCTAGATTTAGGTCCTCACATATCCCAATGAGAGACCCCACATTAATTATGCCAAGGAAAATTAAATGCAGAAGTCGGCCAGATCAGGATAAATAACTCGGTAAGAAGATACCAGAGCAACATGAACAACTCGATAAGAAAATAATTGAGAAACAAAGAACAACTTGGTGGAAACCCAACCGAGAAGCCAACATACATTGAGACCTGTCAGTAAAGAAATACAGAACAAGTAACCGAGTAATAGGGTTACCGAGAACTTTACTGAGTAGCCTCCAAACAAGATAAAGAACAAAAGAAAACATATTTTTGGTTGAGCAGGATTGCCAAGGACCCAAGATGCTCCTGCATCACAAAGCCTTGTATATTATTAGTGGTGTAGTCATAAGACATTGTCTTAGAAGATGAGGCATTTTTTTGATCATGCTTTGGGAATGGATGATTGTATATCTTAAGTTGTGCACTAGATGATGATGGTGTATGGCCTTCAACCTCAATATTTTCATAACAAATAAGGTCTTGGAAAAAGTGTTTCAACTTCAAGCATTTACTGGTGTCATGACCTTTGATGCAGTGATATTCATAGTATTCATTGTCCTTGTACCAAGAAGGTTTGGGTTTATTATCATCATATGGATGGGTGTTAGGATATACCATCATGTTTTGATCAACAAGTCTTCAAAAGATGATGTCAAGAGGCTCCATGAGGGAAGTGATTTATCAACACAAACATGGACCAAAATTGTTGTTGTTGGTATTGGTATTATTATTTTTGTGAGGAAATAGATAGCCTTGATTGTGTGGTTGTTGATGTGAGGTATTATGATTCTGTTGAATGTGGTTTTGGTTGTTATTTTGATTATGATTATTTCCTTGGTTTCCTTGGTTGGATGCTTGGACATTTTGAACATGTTTAGCATCAGTCACTCCATCATTATCTACCCCTTTGTCCTTGGTCCAAAAATTTGGTTTGTCATTTTTAGATAAGGAAGTATAGTGTTTAATGGTCCCCTTTTGTAAGAGACCATCTTCAATGGTCTTTCCTTTCTTAACAACCAACTCAAAAGTGTTAGGGGTAGCCTTTTTAATTTGGAATGACATTTCAGGCACCAGATTCCTAGTGGATATATCTATAAGATGATTATTTGGTATTTTCCAAGGCATTCGATTGGCAATGTGTCTCCACCTTTGTAAGAAAATAGCAAAGGTTTCCCCATTACTTTGTTTAGTATTGCACAAATCACTTAAGGATGATTGATTTTCAATATTCTACGAATATTGTGCAACAAATTTTCTGCAAGATCAATGAATGAAGATATGGATTTGGGAGGTAGATTCATGAACCATTCGAGCAGAAGGCCTCCAAGACTCCTGATAGGCGACATAAAAACCTTTGAGATGCTGAACAATTCATGTTTCTCCCCTGTATTTTTCAAATTTAGGAATCTCAAAATTCATAGGAAATGACATCATGTTGATCGATTTATCAAATAAATATGGACATATATCTTCAAAAGAGAATTCCTTCTTACCTCCATTCTTCATGCTCTATACAAGACTCTTAAGATCATTGATTTGATTTTCCAAGTCATGAGCATTGTGATGTGTAAGTTATGGGCCAAAGTATTGTCCCCCTCTGAACTGTGATGTTGAAAAACCATCCGATGTGATTCCAAGTGTAGGAGGAGGTTTATAATAATATGCCTGAGATGTTGATGGGGTAGATGTATTGAAGGCTCAAGAAGAAACCTTAAAGAGTGATGAAATGTATTGAACTACTGATTTGGAAGATGATGTTTGTGACAATGATGTTTGACTAATATTCAAGACTCTTGAACCAAAGGGATTAAATACATTCGTTATGGTTTGGGTGCTATTGTGTGAAGTCGTATTAGGAATAGCATTGATAATATTTTGGATTTGATTAGGTGTTAATTGAAATTTCTATTGTGATGTTGATGTAGTCACTGATGTAGAAGGCCCACTAGAAGTAGCCTTACCTCTATCTTGAGATGATGTTGTGTTAATTGTAGAAGCAGTTGCTATATTAACAGGGTATCTAACCTTGGTGACATTATGATCGACAAATGCTTCATCAAAATTCTTGGGAACTATGAGACCATAATGGACAAGGTTCATAAAGATTTATTTTTTATTGGCTTGAATTACTTTCTCCATAATCTCCACATTATAGGGATCTATGAGGAAATCATTGATTGTTGGAACCAGGACAGGTTCAGTATGTTTAGGTTGATCAATGTACTCAACCTCTTCCTCTGTCTGGTTAACAGTTTTTGGCATCCCTAGACCTCTAAGAGATACCAAGGAAAATGGATTCTCATTTTCTGGGAATGGTTGAATCATCTTCTTATCTTATGAACGGCTTATGACCATATAACTTAACTTTGAAAGGAAGATAAGGAAATATTGGATGATGAAAGATGTACTCAACATCTTCCTCTGTCTGGTTAACAGTTTTTGGCATCCCTAGACCTCTAAGAGGTACCAAGGAAAATGGATTCTCATTTTCTAGAAATGGTTGATTCATCTTCTTATCTTGTGAATGGCTTACGACCATATAACTTAACTTTGAAAGGAAGATAAGGAAAGATTGGATGATGAAAGATAACTTAGGCGCAATAGTTTGGACCATGTTTTGATTATGAGGCTGTGACCTCAAAGGATTTTTGGATGATTGATAGATGAGAGGAAGGTCCCCAAAGTTTTATTTATTTTGAAGGTTTATGACAACCTTAGTGAAAATGAGATCTCTTGAAGGAGGAATGATGATATCCCTGTTATACTTGTAGATAGACTAATGGTCACAAAAAAGAGGGATATGACTAATTCATCGACTACTCAAGACAAAATTGTGTTCTCATGTGATAGAATTAGATTGATATCTTGATTAAGGATAAGGATCTCAAAGAGACTTTGATAAATATTTCAACCTAGGATTGGTGATGAAAGGTATAAAAGAGAGGATTGGATGAGTCTTGTAAAAGATTGATTTAGGTCCAAAGTGATTATGGTTGTGCTCCAAAGTAAGAAAGATGATGTTTTGGGAGAGTAGAAGGATGAAGGATTGATAATGTGGAAGGTTTAATTATATGTCTCAATGTTGATGAATGCGTGATTGACAGCTGGTTTGCACAAGTAATGTGATAGCTTGTTGTTGAAGATGATCTTATCGTCTTTCTCTTGATCTTGGATTTATTTTTGGATAGAGTGTATGATGTGTCAATACTTCTTGACATTTTGATCAATAGTTTTACTTTCTCTATAGGCCAAAGGTAGTGAAATTTTAAATTTATTATACTTGGAAGGATTGGGCATAACCTATAGAAGTGATGATTGATGACATGTAACTGATTGAATGTTTGATAATGTTAAGTTGAAGATGATGTAAGATAATAAATCAGTTAATGGTTTGTATTGTCATTGATTTCAACTTGATATCATCTATACGGTCATGTACATAATGCCAAAGACTTCAAAGAATCAATGGAACAAAGATTATGCTTTCAATAATGCATAAAAGTCAAGTATTCACTAAGTGACAGACAACACTGACGGAGTGCACAACATCGGTAAAGACAGAGATCAAGTTGCAGTGATTCCCGATGAGAAGAAGACATTGTTTCCTGACGAACAAGATCCAATGATGCCCAACAGATGAAGATCCCAAAGCTAACTGAAGTTACACTAATAGAATTGGCAGTTGTCACTAACGATGAACTACAGAATTGACCGACAGAATAGAGAGATCAGAAAATGACAAAATAGCTAGCTGGCAGAGCTTAAGGATATAATTAACTGGTTGTTTTATTTATTTTATTCAACCATCGTTAAGTAATTGATTTAAAGAAGATTTATACAGTTGGAAAGAAGATAACTATGAGATAAATTAGGAGTTAAAGTCGTAAATCAAATTGGCTGAATTGTTTTTCATGCCAAGAATCAAGAATCAAGAATAAAGAATCAAGAATTAAGCAATATCATGTGTATATAAGAGACAAGAATTATTCACTTCCCCAAGAAATCAGATACACGGAAGGGGAGTGAAAAGAAAGAAGGATGCTGAAGAGAAATTGGTGAAGGATAAACTTCATACAGTCCTGATCAATCAAGCTAAGGGAGAGCTAAAGAATTCTATAGACACTAACAAATAGTGAAGCACAACATCACAGAGCAGAAAGTGTGGAGCACAAAGGAATTGAATTGATACATTGATCAAAGAGGTATTGTACGTAAATAGATCTGAAAACTTGCAATTCAAAGTTGCATTAGAAACAGGTCATTGTGTTTCAGTTTTACCATTGAAACATCAAGTCTCTTAACAGAGTAGGACTTAACAGTCTTCTACAATTGAGGTATATCCTAACAGATTACGAAAAAGGTTGATTCATGAAAGTAGCATTGGTCTTACCTAAAGCCTATTGATAGTCTAAGAAGGAGGCTGATTCAAGGATGGTATTAAGATTAGCATAAAGCCTATTGATAGTCTAAGAAGAAGGCCGATTCAAGGATGGTAGCGTAGATGCCAGATACTAAGCGACAACCTATGTATAAAAATCCTCTAATAAGGTCGCACTTAACAGTGTGTTTGTAACCTTTAACAGGGTTGGCTCCTAATAGGGCTCACTTCAGAAGAGTGAAAATTTGGGGTACTGGTCCCAATCATTTTTTCCCTTAACAGGGTTTCCATGTTAAAATCCATGTGTTATGTGTGTATGGTCTATTACTTTATTGTTTTAAATTTGAAATATGCATTTCTGGATTGATTGGTATACTCTGCATATTTACTGAGCATTGGTAAATAAGTTTTACTGCTTATTGGTAATCAAGGAGAATAAGGACAGATAAGGTAAACTGATAGATAATTAATTATTTCAAGTATTTCAAGGCATGCATCTTGTAGGGACTTAATAATATAAAGTGTATTGATTGGTGAATTAAAGTTTAAAGGATAAATTTTTGAGGCCACTGATTCACCCCCCCCCCTCTCAGTTATTACTAACAATTGGTATCAGAGCTTGTGTGCTTAGAAGGAAGGTTTCAAGACCTAAGTAAAGATCAAAAGATGAACATATGAGATGTGCCCAAGTTGAACAAAGACAACTTTGCTTCATGGAAAAGTAGGATAAGAATCCACTTATCAGGTATTAGAAATGATATTACTCAATACTTAGATATTGAATATGTGTTACCTAGAGGACTATTGATGATTGATCAATTGAGAGTGAAGCATGAGCATAACTGGATGGTTATAGAGCTTTCTTCCTCACTCTCTGATGCTGAATTTGAAGATGTCAAAGACTGCAAAAATGCAAAAACAATGTGGGAAAAACTAAAGCTTGTACATGGAGGTGATACAAATGTTCTAAGAGCCAAGGCAGAAAGCCTTAGAGGAAAGTTTGATGATCTCAGAATGAAAGAAGGTGAAAACATCACACAGTACACCACAAGAATAAAAGAAGTAGTCAATGCTATACGAGGTGTTGGAGGTACACTTGAAGAGGAGACAGTGGTAAGTAAAATCTTAAGAACCTTATTGCTTGTATATGCTATTAGAGTCTCTGCTATTCAAAAAATGAGAGCAGTAGCAAACAATAAAGTCACTCTTAATAGCCTAATTGGTAGACTGATTTCATTTGAGATGAATAAATTTGATAATAGTGTCTTACCAAGTTTAGAGTTTGCATTTAAGTCTTCTATAAGATTAAGCAAATCTAGTCAGAGACACTCAACTAGAAGAGACAATGAAAGTGAGAGTGAAGAAGAAGATCTAGATGAAATAGAAGCACTCATGGCAAGAAGAATGCAAAGAGGCACAGGTAAATACAAAGGAAAGTTACTACTTGTATATTTTAATTGTAAAGAGATTGGACACTTTGTTGCAAGATGTCCTAACAAGAGAAAAGATGAGAGAAGTGATAACAGATCTTTTGAGAATAAATCTGACAGAGGTGATAACAAATATTATAGAGGTTACCAACGATCATAAAGAAATGATACCCAAGAGTATAAGGAAAAGGCAAGAAGGCTAGCTATCTACCTGCTTGCAAAGATGAAGATATTGACACCGAACCAGATGATGACATTGAGATAGTATTTGTAGCCGTGAAGGATGATTCAGATGAAGATGAAAGGTATGAAGAAACTGCACTCATATCTAAGATTAGTAAGAATGATATCTAGATTATAGATAGTGGCTGCACTCACCATATGACTGGTGACAAAGAAAAGTTTAATACTTTTGAATATTATAATGGTGGTACAGTAAGAATGGGAAATGATACACCTTGTCAAATTGAAGGTAAAGGAACAATAATTTTGAATAACCTGATTAAGTGTGAAAATGCTTATTGGGTAAAAGGATTGAACTATAATTTGTTGAGTGTTTCTCAGCTGAATAATTCAGGTCACAGAGTAGCATTTGAGAACAAGAAGACAAAGATCTTCAATGAATTAGGAAAACTAATTGGTACCGGTGAACAGACCAAAGGTAACTTATTCTATCTGAATGATACTAATCCCACTTGCTTGATGACTAGAAACAAAGACATATGATTGTGGCACAAAAGATTGTGTCATGTGAATTTTGACAACATGATGAAAATAAGTAGGAAAAGAAGTGTAAGAGGCTTACTGACGATGACAAAGCCAGGCAACATCATGTGCAAAATTTGTCAAAAGGGTAAAATGACAAAGTCTAGTTTGAAAAGTAAAACCCATACATTTGATGATATTATATAATTAGTCCATACTGATTTATGTGGACCTATGAGGACAAAGAGCTATTATGGAGATAGATATTTTATTCTCTTTGTTGATGATTACTCTAGAA
>MU227179.1:6435771-6451825 GCA_018584345.1 Thuja plicata
ATTGACAGTCTAAGAAGAAGGCTGATTCAAGGATGGTAGTAAGATTAGCATAAAGCCTATTGACAGTCATGAGACTGATTCAAGGATGGTAGCATAGATGCCAGATACTAAATGACAACCTATGTATGAAAATCCTCTAACAAGGTCACACTTAACTGTGTGTTTATAACCTTTAACAGGGTTGGCTCCTAACAGGGCTCACTTCAGAAGAGTGAAAATTTGGGGTATCGGTCCCAATAGTTTTTCCCTTAACAGGGTTTCCATGTTAAAATCCTTGTGTTATGTGTGTATGGTTTATTACTTTAGTGTTTTACATTTCACATAAGCATTTATGGATTGATTGGTATACTCTGCATATTTACTGAGTATCGGTAAATACAGTTTACTGCTTATCGGTTATCAAGGAGAATAAGGAAAGACAAGGTAAACCGACAGACAGTTATTTGTTTGAAGTATTTCAAAGGCATACATCTTGTAGGGACTTAATAATTTGAGATGTAGGGACTTAATAATTTGAGAAGTATTGTTTGGTGGATTAAAGTTTAAATTGGATAAATCTTTGAGGCCACTGATTCACCCCCCCCCCTCTCAGTTATTACTAACAAAGGTAGGGTGAGAGGGAACAATCCAAGTGGTAATAAGCTAAAGACAAGTATCCATCCAAACCATTATATAAATGTGTGATTGTGACCAAAAGTACAATAAATAGTGTGGTTGCATGATATCTCTCCTCTAGTACCCTTTATGTGCGTAAAACCTTGGTTCTCAAGACTGGGAGACCTCTTGTGGGAGTTTATCATGACACCCTTTGAATTGGATATCCTGAACTAGAAACCTTTGTTGTAGTGGACAAAATATTTCTACTTGCTGACATAGAAGGTTCGGGACGGACTAAGATGACCCACACTCTTGGGGTTCTTAGTAGAGATAGTGAATTCCTTGGGAGGTGATGACCCTTAAAATTCAAAGTTTGGTATGCCCAAGAAGCGGGTGTCATGGAGGGGATCCAATGCTACCAAAATTCTAGGCTATCTTCTTTGAATACGTGTAGCTGTATTTTATCAAAGCGGGGATTCAGAAAGTACTTTTCTTCAAGCCTAGGTTGAGGAGTGTTTAACACATATAGATAAAGAGATACAATTAACTTCATAATTGGATATGGATGTTGAGTGGAATGGAAACTAGGACCATGTGAATAATTGCACCACAAACAAAAAATAAAAATATTATATATGTAGCACAGTGAATAATCATTATTCATTCTAATGACCTATTGAGTAATTTATGTTCTATAATTATCTCAAGTATTGATGGTAAGATGGACTCATGTAGTGATTGTAGGTAATATGAAATTTGAAAATTATAGTAGATTTCTCCTCTTAAATTGATGCATATCTTTTTGTTACTGAAATAATGCCAAAGCATTAAAATTATATGGTATTGCTAGATTATTGATTGTTTTGCATTCAAATTGATCAAATTTCAAAGATTTTATTGTGATGGATTATTTTATCTAAAACATATTTGAGGAGGTGAATACATATTCATTTTATTATAATTTGATTGTGGCATTTTATGTTTACCCTTGAGAGCCTACCCATAAAGAATTTTTTTAAAGAAAAAAATATTGAACCTTGAAAATAAAGTGAAGGACACTCCATGAATTATAATAAACTTTATGAATATATGTTTGTGTATCAACAATTCCAAAACAATCTTTTGTAGTTTATGCAATCACTTATTGATACATGATTAATATTATCTTGGGCGTTGGGGTGACATAAGGATGCCATTGAGTTAACAAAAATAAAATAAAATATATTATAAACCCAAACTATAACATGCATCTAGTCTTTCTGTACAAAATGCATAGCGAACAACCCAAAAATTAATTTGACATGTAATATAAGGCAATGCAAACAACTTTGTGTTAGGAAAAAAATCAAAAATATAGAGGAACATCCTAATCTCTAAATTTTAACCACTCAATGTAGATTAAGCTAAGGAATAGTGCATATCACTGACACAAATAATTTTGATCATTATGCATAATTAGTTAGATTTGTTTGTAATGCATAAAGAGAAATGAATTCATTTTAGTTCATGGATAACTAGTTAGATTTGTCTGTGATGCATACATAGAAATTGATATATTTTAGTTTTTATAACACGTATTTTAAAGATATATACATATAAATACATGCATACGCTTAACAAAGTCGCATTGTCCAAATTAGACACAATAAAATACAAAATGTCTCATTCCACATATTTACAAAACCATCCTAGATTTAATCTCATTAATTATGTTATGTTCCACCTTCTTTGATGATTATCCTATTATTGCACATTAATATAATATAGGCTATATTAATTATGTTTGTGCATTTTAATAATGTTATAGTACGCATTGTACTTGTCTTTTTGAATGCCTTGGTCAACCATTTTGTAATATATATTTGTATTATACATTAGATATAGGAATTGTATATGAATATGGATTAAAAACTTAATCTATCCAATATTTTTAAATAATTATAGCACTAAAATATAGATACATTTCTTCATAACAAATTAAACAAATTAAAATTCTATAGGTTGATGGATTATGATACATTAAAGGTCATTTCTTTCTAATAGATTCATTAAAATATCCTAAATTATTCTATTAATGAGATCGCAAAAAGTAGTAAAAGCACACAAGTGTATTATTTGATGGTCAATAACCACACATATACACAATTCTCAACTAAACCCAACCCATGAGATAATTGCACATAATTGTATTATTCAATGCTCGATAAACACATTACAATTATGATATTGATATTAGGATTCAATAGTGTTGTTTTCAAGTCAAACTCGTTGGCCCATGTTTCATAATTAGTGGTTCACAAGAACCCATCTCTCACAAGAATAAATGGTACACTTAACACTCATTGCATCTAGGTGATGCTCACTTAGGTGAAGCATTGCACCTTCCCAAGAGTTCACCCATCCCAGTACTACTCCTACTCAAGCACACTTAACCATGAAATTTCCTCCAAGAATAAGCCCACTTGGCTTGCTACCTCATTTACAAATTCTTAATTCTTCAACGAGTGTTGTGCCTTATGAACTATTCATTATAAACCCCTTCATAAAATGTCAAAATAAAACTATTCATATACCCCCTAGGGACCATCCAAGAACACTTTAAAAATATGTGTAAATAAAATAATATACAACCATGAAATTTTTTAACATAAAACATCAAACAAAACTATTCATATTTATATCCCTATGGACCATCCAAGAGCACTTTTAAATATAGTTGAATAATAGAATAATTCAATCATCCCCAAAAGTAATTCTTAAAAAAATTCAAAGTTGAATATCCTATCAGACAGATTCAACTTATTTCAAAATTTCAACTCATAACATAGAATTGGATCCATGTTAGTTGCCGACCAACATTATTTTGCACGGCTAAAAACAGTTTTGAGAGTACTTTTATGGCCAAGACTTTTAAGCCAGAAAATTAACATGCTGTATTAATATCCATTGCTCATAAGTTATAAATCAATTACAGAAACATCCAAGACCAGGTATGAAAGAAAATATGTCTGTGAAATTCCAGAACTTTCCCAAACCTCATGTCTTGTCATGGGCCATAGTAATTAAACAGAAACTATAGTTTTCTAATTGTGGACCATCTCAATCTTGAATAATTTGCGCTGTACAACTGTGTAATGAAGGCGAATCTTCTTTTTAAGATACCAAGTTGGTAACCTCGTGGGGTTACCACTCTAGGGTCCACCCCCCTTGTGAACTTGTACCTTAAGGGACCAAGATAGGAGGAGCTTTGGCATTTTATATGCTTGTTGGTTTGACTTTAAGATGTGACCTTATAAATTTTATTTTGGTTTTATTAATCTATAATATTGTTTGAAACATATTATTTATAATGTGATAGTTTGTGGTAAAAAATATATACAGTCAAAATTAGAAACAATCATATTCTATTTTATAAATTATACATATTGGACACGTGTTTCTGCAACAAAGAAAAGTCATTCAGTATAATAAATGATAATTACTTTAAAAAATTTACATTTCGGAATATGATGAGAAATATCAATTATCAAACATACACGGTCGAAATTAAAAACAATCATATGTACTATTTTATAAAGTAGACATATTGGACATGTTAATCTCCAACATAAAAAAGTCCTACAGTTTAATAAATTATGACAGCTGCTTTTAAATCTTAACAGTTCAACAATTAAGAATGTGTAATAAGAAACGCCCATTAAAATATATACACAATAAAAAAATTAACGACAATTAGATATTGTTTCATAAATTGTAAAAGACTTATACCAATCTTTTACTAATTAAAATATAGGATAGCAGAGACACACACATCTTGTTTAAGGAATTAATGTGTTTGGTTAAGGGTTATGGATTGTTAAACAATTAAAAAATCGACAACGCATTTCCTTTCACACATAAATGTAAGAAATCTATGGCACAAATTTAATGCAGTTGTAACATTGCAGACAATTTTTAGACAAAATGGTGATGTTCCAATTCAAATACAATTTCGTCAGACATTACAAAACATGCACAATGCAAAACCCATTGAGCATGATTGGGAGTTGTTAATGACTCACACAAATAAATAACTTACATCAATTGAACATAAGGAGTTTGACCAAGCAATACATTTGTTTTCTACAAATGAACTAGTAGCATTCCACAATAAAAAAAAAGGGCTAAAACAACTCAATGTACCTATTGCACTTTGTGTTGGACTCAATACACAATGTAAATCTACAGAAGCTGATAACAATGACCAACTTTCCGAAGAAGTCTTATTATGTAGATTTCAACATGCCATGCTTACAAATAACCTATGGATTGAAGCTAGTCTTGTAAATGGATCTCTTGAAGAAGTTATATATATTGCATATCACATTGGCTCTAAGCCCCCAAAATTGCTAGCATATGTTACTATTGAATTTGATAACTATAATGTTCCACCTTAGGATGCACGCAATCCAAAAACTATTTCGATACAACTAATAACCCGAGGCACTCGTACACAAATACGACTAACCACAGTATGGGCTACCACTAAACACAAATCACAGGGCCTAACACTAGATAAAGCTACAGTTGATATAGATAAAATTGAAAGACAAGGCCTCACCTTTACAAAATTCTCTAGAGTAGAAAGAAAGTAGAATCTCGTCTGCAATTGATCTCACAATAAGTTTAGGTATGTTAAGTTACTTGCACACTCACTTTTCTAGCATTGTAGTTCAATTTTTCCCTTAATTCATTTCAACCAATTTTTTGTTGCATATCAATTACACATTTTTCATTTTTACAGGTTCAAAGGTACCTGATCAAGAAGAGGAAACAAAGAATATTTATAGTTACGACAAAAAACATTTTTTAAATGTGTTCTAATTCATTTCAATACTACGCTTTTATGGATGACCTGCACAATACTATAACTTTATTTTATCTAGAGTGGATGTTGTTATGTACAAGACTTCCTTCTATAATGACACTTATTTGTAGAATGACACTTAAATAAAATTCCTTTTAATATCTAAACCTTCAATTATGCTTTCACATAAAAAACCTATCGACTTATCCCTTACACCTTTCGGTGCAAGTACTAGTTATTTTGAGCTTGGTGTATAATGTTGTATTTCAATTTGACTTGTTTATGTCTATATTATTTTTTATCTAGAATCCATGAATAAAATTTCGCTACCTTTATATTTTACCTTATTCATTACCAAATTATTTTTTGAAACAATTGTGTCATGGTCTAGGTCACACCATGTGACCTAGTCTAGATTTAAGTTTGAATTCAACATTTGTGTTTCAAAGATAAACTATTGGAAAAAAAAGCCATTATCTTGCCATCTTGCTTGAATATATATATATATATATATATATATATATATATATATATATGAGCAATGTCATTATTGAAAAACTAGAAATTATTAACAAGTAGCAAGAACCTCTTGGAAAATTGTAAGAGATGGAATATTTATGGCCATATTTCACATTTAAGCACTACGTCATTTCATTAAATGCACAAGATTTATATTTGTATAGCTTTCTTTGCATGGTTGCTACATCTTGTTCTCATAGTGACTTCATTATTGCCAAAGTATGGCTAGGGCCTTCCCCCCATCTTGAAAAAAGTCTATTTAATGTTGAAAGCACAACTAAAGGATTGGAGGTGTAGAAGAAAAAGGTGAGAAAAATCAATAAATCAATATTAATAGACAATCAAATCACACCGCCTAGATTAGGTCACATAATGTGACCCAAGGTCAAACCAAGTTTGACACATATTAATAATTGAGAAACCTCAGTGGGTCTCAATTATTGTAGCTCTATAACAATATTTCACCAAACCCAACAAAATTGTAGGTAGCTTTCAATTTATTAAAATGTTTAAAGAAACCAAAGCCAACATTAATCTTGCAAGCATTTTGTATTGTTGTAGTGTTTACATGTGTTTTGTCTATGATTGGTGTTAGTTTATGTTTTGGTTGCTAGTTAGTTGTGTTTATCCTCTTGGCAACATTTTGTGAGTAAGGGTTCTAGTCCCTTCAAAAGTCATTTTACCCTTAATAAAAATATTAATCTTGCAAGTGAAAAATAAAATTTTCACATCATGAAATTGACACAATAACATATTTTTTCAAACCTACAACAAGCTACAAATCATGGATATTCAAACTATCTCTCATAAACCAACTTCATCTAAAAAAATTGCACAATTATAAGAAGTTCTCACTACTTTATGATTTATCTTCTTCTCTTTACTAGACATTGAATTCCACTTCAAAATATGCATTTGTCTTTATTTTTCCTTCATCCTTCGTGGCATTGAAAATCATAAAACATTCTAGTTATGCAATTTGGCACTCCCCAAATTGTAACCTCCCTGCCAACAATCAATTTGTAAAACCCTCTTTCCTCTTATAAGCCCAAAGTGCTAAAGATAAATCCAAGTGAAAATAATGCATTTTCAAATTTCAAAATGGAGCATAATGCAATAATAGAGAGTCCACTAATATGCTTGGGTTTTTATTTTTTTTAATCCATTCCCTTCATTTTAGAAACCTCAAATTGTTGAGTCACTAAATATATTGTAGCCACTTACCTTCTAAGGTTCACAATTTTAAATCTCAATAAACTATAAAAATGTAAAATGTATTCAGATGTCATTCACAAAAGTGCATAGAAAATAGTTTGCATACTACTTTTCTATGTTTAATTTAATAGTAAAATTATCTTCCAATTATTCTAGAAACTTGAACATTCGGAGTTCCCAACTTCATCTATAATAAAACAAGTGAATACAATATTATATAGTAGGAACAACATAACAAAAATCAAGACAAAAAATCAAAAAGATCACTTCTAAATGCTAGGTTTTTTTATCCCCTCTTTCCAACAACTTTTCAATTTTTCAACTATTCACAAATTAGAAATGCTCCTACATCAAAGTTGCATGATGAGGCTTTCTTCATAGTAGCTAAATTATCTACAAAAAATTACTACAACTTTTGAATCACTTGCTTGAATGCATTCGATTAGAATGCAATGAATTTTCTTATTACAAGAGTAGAAATATAAGTTTAATGGATAGGATCAACAAAATGACAATAATAAAACAACTTAACTTGAATCCAACACAATAAAGGAAAAATAAATCGATGGTGTAAGAGTAGAACATCATGTAATAAGTAGATTCATTTCAAGGGGGTGACCTCCCAAGTTTTACTAAATGGAATTCCAAACCTATAATTCCATAACTACTTACTATCTCCTATCTATATGGCTTCACCAAATAACATAATAGAGGTTCGTAAACTACTAATCCTACTGTAATATGTCTAAGCTTATATTTGTTATATATCTTGGAATCAATAATATACATAATATGTTAATCTAGCATATCATGCCACAACTCTAGAAATTAAATCTGTAACACCAATCCTTTTGCACAATGTTTAGCTAGTCAATTCTACAAGGTCATCCATATATTAAGAAAAATCACATAAGCATATAATATCTTTTCAATGACTCTAATTATAATATTGTTTCAAATCTAGATTTGGTTTTTTATTGGTTATTTTTGATCATATAGCTATATCTCGATTGGTTAGAATAATTGAATAGTGCAGAAGTGTTTATAAACTTGTTATTCCATAATATATGTCACTAAATTTGAATGTTTCTAGTAGAAAATTGTGTGAGAGTTTTTGCTTCAATATTTTGGATCACACTATAACTCCACATTTAAAAATTGCACCATTTCATAAATCTACGAGATTTGTATTTGTATAGATTTCCAAGCATGATTGTGACTTATTACTCTTATATAGGCTTGACTATGGTCAAGAAAAGGCCAGGGATTTCCCTCAATCTTGAAGGAAGTCCCACTATTCTTCTCAACACAACCAAAAGATTAGAAGTATAAAAGATAAAGGTGGATAAAGTCAATAGAAAATAGAATCACACCACCTATACTAGATCAAATATTGTGAACTTTCATAGGACCAAGTTGCATGATGAGCTATAGTCTATTGTAGTAGAATTCTATACATACTTTTCCACATATTTAGGATCAATTGTTTTCATGTATATTACATATTAAGATTGTAATGAATCTAATTATACAAGAGTAAAAAATATAAGTTTAGTGGAGATGGTTTACACGACATCGATAACAAAACAATGAATTTAAAACTTGAATCCAAAATAATAGAGAAAGAAAAAAATGATTCTATAAATAAGGTAGAATATCATATAATAAGTAGATTCATTTTGAGGGAGTGACCTCTCAAGTCTTATAATAAGAATGAAAATTCTTATCTATAATTCTACGACTACTTACTACTTGTTATATATAGCCCCTCACCAAACAACATAATAGAATGATAAACCACTAATACCAATTTAGTATGACCAAGCTTATAATTATTATATCCATAAATCAATATTTTATATACTATGTGCTTGGCTAGCTAATACATCATCATACACTCTGGAATTAAGGATGTAACACAAATTCTTTTTTCATAATGTTTGGATATCCAACTAAAAGGTTAACCATATTTTTAAAGCACAATCATATATGAACCTAATCATCTTTCAATTATTATAGTTGCATTAGTCTTTTATTTAGGGTTGATTTTGTATTGGTTAGATTTGATCATTTAACTAGATCTAGACTTGTCTAGGAGAGTTGAGTGGTGCAAAAGTATTTGTAAATACTAAAATTTTACAATCTATGTAGCTAAAATAGAATAATTATCACAAAAAAGGTGTGAGTTGTTTTATCAACATTGTTTTCCTCCTCTTGTGTTGTTTTTTGAGAAGGGCATGTTGTAGATAAGAAGTTGTATTTTAATGATAAAGAGAATGCGGGTGACTATGAGTATTTTTTGTCTACTAACATAGAGGAGGTTTTAGTTTTTCCTTGGATGGTTGCATAGAGAAGGTTTCCACTTTAGGGTGATCATTTTACCTGTATTCCTTTCTTCAGTATTCTCTCTTGGCTCAATTCCATTTTGACATTATTTGTGTAGGTAAGTTTCATGGGGAGATTTACTCTACTCTTCTTGGAAGTCATGGTAAACAATACAATTTTTGTGCTTCTATTTTTTATGTTAGAGGTATGATTCATTCCTTTGGGGATGGATTTGTTGGAATTGGTTTTTTTAGAGGTGTTGACATTCATATTTTGTCATTGATGTCAACATATGTTTCAGTTGAAGTCTCAGACAAACTAGATATCGCTGGTACAGGGAAGACTGACAGAAATATACATATATTGTACGCACTTTCAGAGCATGTGAGCATGGAGATGTATACAAGGATGATTAGGGATCTTATATCTAATGTCTCTTGGCTTGATCTTACTATCGACAGTAGTTATAGTTGTTTTGGTCAAGACTAGTTACAGAATTGTGACAAAGGATTATGATAGAGTTGGTCTCTGAGTTTTGGAGATAATTTGGATGCGAAAATGAGTTATGATTTGCGAGATTAAGAAATGGTAGAAGACATGTTGGATAATGTTGCTTGTGATTTTTGGGTCTTTGTGTTTTTGGTGATGTCAGCTAAAGTGTGTGATCTTGCAAAGATCTATTTATGGTCGGGTACAGTGGTGTAATGTGTTTAGAGGATGACGAACGTGGATTACGGATCTTTGAGTATAATTGATGAGTTTTAATTGTGCAAGGCATCATGTGTATCATAGAAAGGGTCTATATAAATTTTTTTTACAATGGGGAAGTCTTAACGGGCTGACCTAATTGTTGATTGTAAACCTGTATAAAAGAGAGTTGTTTCTTGGTGAGGTAGTATGGAGCTGTAATGTAGAAGCTGAGAGATTGTAATTGTGAAGTCTACTAGATTTAGAGCATAGGTAGTGATTATGATGAACTTCATTGGAACTATTTAAGCAAATCAAGTTTCTGTCAGTCCGTTCATTAGTTATTGTTACTCCTATACCTGTATTTCAGACATTGTGTCCAGAAGGTGGATTTAACCTTCACATTTGGGCAGTGTGCCTGGGAAGTGAGCCTATTGTTTCTCTTGAATCCTAATAGGGTATTTCCTTTAACAGGGACTATGTACTGTATGCAATAATCATATCCTAAAAAGGCTAAACTCCTAATAGGTATACTATACTTTCAGTACATTATTTGCGGGTGGGAATTCCCACCGGGGTTTTTCCCTTAACATGGTTTCCTCTACAAAAATTGCTTGTGTTATGGTGTTGTATTTGATGTCTTAATATTTTCATTGAGTAATTGGTTTATAAAGTTTAAATTTTAATTATTTTGCTCACAACTAATTCACCCCCCCTCTTAGTTATGTTGGTAGACTATTATTGCTAACAATTGGTATCAGAGCTTGTGGTCCTTTGAGAGAAAGCTTAATAGATTGAGGTGATCCTAATGATGACTACCTATAGAAAGGAGAGTCCAAAATTTGATCCTAAAAATTTTGATAGTTGGAAGAACAAGATGAGAACTCATCTGCTCTGTTTAGGAATTGACTACTAGATACTTACAAAGAAGGATGAGCGGATCAAGCCTGAAGATGAATTAGACAAAGCTAATGAAGATGAAAAAAATATGTTTAGTTGTAATATGGTTGCAAGCTAAGAATTGACCAACGCGCTCTCTGATGGTGAATTCATAGAGGTTAAAGACTTGGATTCTACACATAAAATATGGACAAGACTAGAGGCATTAGATGAAGGAGATAAGTTTACCAAGCAGGTGAAATTGCAAAATTGGATGACTAAGATGGAGTGTTTAAGAATGAAATATGATGAGAATGTTACAGCATATGTACAAAGAATTACAAAGGTTTTTACAGGGATTAGAAAATTTTGAGGCACATATTATGAAGAAGTGATCACAATGATTCTCAGATCTTTGACATCTTTTTACAAAACTAAAGTGCAAGTGATAGAAGAGATCATACCCTTGAAAGTGAACTTTAATAGAGAGATATTGATTGCTAAGTTGACCACCTTTGAGGCCACAAAGCTTAGAGATACATTACCTAGGGTGGAATCTGCATTCAAGGTGACTCTGCACAATGACAAAAAGGCTTTATCAAGTCTTGTGAGCACCAACAGAGGTAACAGGTAAGAAGAACTTGGTGAATATGTTGATGATTGGGAAAATATAGTAGAAGAGGAAAGGAAGCTATATGAACTTGTGGCTTTGATCACAAGAAGAGAAAAGAGAGGTAAGGGTAAATTTGAAGGGAAGTTACCCCTAAAGTGTTTTTCATGTAATAAGATTGGTCATTTTGCATATAGATGTCCCACAAGGGTTTCCAAGCATAAACCTAAGTTTCATAGACCAGATTATTCTAAAGATAAGGAGTTTTATTATGCTAGTGAAGGTGTGTCTGATGATGATGTTGTGGATTATGAAGAAATTGGATTTATTTCTATTAAGGATGATGAGTTTATTCATGAAGAAAGAGATCTATTTTATCATGTTGAAAAGAAATCCGAATGGGTCACAAACATTGGTTGTTCACATCATATATCTGGTGATAAAAGTAATTTTGTTCAGCTAAATAAATATGATGGTGGTGTAGTCAAATTTGGTGATAACACTCCAAAATTGATCATTGGAGTAGGTTCAAATTCTCTTGATGGTAAAACTAATACTGTGTTAGAATAACTGAGAGGGGGGTGAATCAGTGGCCTCAAAAATTAATCCTTAAATCAACCCAAAAAACTTATTACCACATTTATAAGCCTCTATTTATATTCAGTCCTACAAGATGATTTCCTTAAAATAATTTTATCAAATTGCTACTTGTTGGAATGCTTTGCAAAACCTTCTATTGTATGTTTACTGATAAGTAGTCTTTCTATTTACCGAAATACAGTAAATAACTAGTGTATACCGATCAATCCAGATTTACTTATGTGAAATGAAAAACAATAAAGTAATGACCCATAGACACATTAACACATGGATTTTTAATGTGGAAACCTTGTTAAGGGACAAACCACTGGGACCAATAACCCAATTTTTCACTCTTTTGAAGTGAGATCGGTGAAGAGGCAACCCTGTTAAAGATTACAAACACACTGTTAGGTGTGACCTTGTTAGAGGATTTAAATGCATAGTTTGTCACTTAGTATCTGGCATCTAATGCTACCATCCTTGATAAAACACTCTTGGTTTGTCAATAGGTATCGGGCATATCCAATGCTACTTTGTACGATCAAACTTTTTGATACTCCTTGGGATGTATCTCAATTAGAAAAGACTTTAAAGTCCTGCTCGGTTAAGAGACTTGATGATTCAATGCTTAAACTGAAATAGTAAATTGTTCTATTTGTTGTAAATTTGACTCCTAGAGGATACATGACTTATTTTTTGTTTTCATTATGAAACAAAGTCATATTATGTTTCTGTCAAAAGATAAAATGACTAAGCATGGAAAATAGGATAGACGAGTTATACAGCGATCAACACATCAGCACACATGCGAGAGATCAAATCAGAATATACGTGTTTAGATATATGTTCTATGTGATGTATACATACTAAGTCTAGATACGCGTGGTACAAAATGACAATACGAACAAGTTACAGGAAGGACAGTACTACTGCAGTTCAGGAAACAAAGCATATAGCCGACTTCAGTTTTTGGATCACCGTGAATTGTTTTGTTGTGTAAAGGCCAAGCGCCTTTGATTATATGTTTGTAATAATTTCTTTAGTATTTTTGTAAACACGCTTAAACCAATTTGTTTGGAAGCGTTGTGTATTATGTTTTTAGGGCCGACTATAGTCTTGTTTTGAGTCACGTCTATTCGGACATGAACATATAAATATGTAATGTAAATGTATATTACAAGTGTCAAAGAATATGCATGAGAGAGATATAGAAGAGGAGTATAATGAAGTCAGTATGAGATAAAGCTCTTTAAGAGAGAAAGAGCATTAGCGCATTAACAGAACTGATCAGACAACAGTGTCATCACATCAATTCATTTTTGATATAGTATATATCAACTATAAGAAGGTTGTAGCCTTCATATTATTGGGTAGTGAGCTCAGGAAGTGAGTTATACACCTTTAATAGGGTTTTGTAATAGACTCCTAATAGGGTCATTGTACTTTAATTGTAAAGACTGCTCCTAACAGGGCAAAGGAACTTCAACAGGTTCATTATACTAGTGCAATATTTGTGGGTACTAATTCCCATCGGGGTTTTCCTCTGACCAAGATTTCCCCGTAATCATATCATGTGTTATGAGTTCTTATGTTAAGCTTAATTGATTGTATGTTTCATTATGTTTAAAGTGCTGAAATATAAATAATAGAAAAACACTGATTCACCCCCCCTCTCAGTGTTTCTAACAATTGGTTTCAGAGCTCTGGTCCTCTGAAAGAAAGTTTAACCACTTGAGGAGATCACAGACTCAGCAGAAGCAAAACATTTGAAAAATAATCTTGAAGCAACTCTTGAAGATCTTGAAAGATCTGAAAAAGAAAATGAAGAACTTAGACTGAAAGTTGATGGCTCACAAATGCTTATCAAGAAATTGAGAAAAGATTTGAAAGATTGTTCTACAAGTGATTTAGGGAAAATGGTCAAAAATCTGAATGAAGAGAACATGTCTCTGAAAGATAAAATTGAAAATCTGGATGAACAGCTAACAGACAGTCAAACTGCTATTGAAGAAAAGATCAAAGAAAGCAAACAATTAGAAGATGAACTATTGCAAGCAAACATGAAAGTCTTGGAATTGGAAAACATAAAGAAAAAGTTGGAATCTAAATTGACAGAAGCAAAGGATAAGATTGATAAAATCCACACAAGTTCTGATTCACTTCAATCTTACTTCTATGCACAAAAGCCAAGAGGCGACACTACTAGTCTTGGATTCAGTGTAGCACAAGTTGAAATCAATTCATTGAAAGAAAGAAAGAAAGCACATGAAGCATCTTCAGAAGAAAAGAAAGTTGAAAATGTTGCAGAGACTAAAATAGATCCACCTAGAGGAGAAATCAAGCAAGTTAACAGAACTTGTTATGCATGTAATAAACATGGGCATTTGGCAAGAGATTGCAAAGAGGTAAGACCTTTCAATGGCTATTGTTACTCCTGTAATAAGTTTGGTCACAGGGATATACATTGTAGAACAAATCAAAGAAATCAGTCATAGCACAATCAGAGAAATCAGCCTCAAATAAATTTGCAGAACATTACATATCAGATATGTAATTATAATGGACACACATTAAAGTAGTGCAGCATGATGAACAAAAACATCAGACCTCCTATCATTTGTCACACATGTGGAAAGGATGGACACATCTCAAAGTTCTGTAGATCTAGAACTCAAAAACAAGAGGATCCTAAGAAATCACTATTTGAAGAAGAAGGAGAAGTCAAGTTTGTTCAAGCAAAAGAAGATTCAAGAAAAATTTGGGTTAAAGTGAAGAAGGACAATGCAGAGAACAAAGTAATTGATGCATCCACAGTGGACACATCCTCTACTTTTGGTTGATTAGACCTTCTTGGTCTTAGGGGGAGCTATTCTAGCTCTGAACCCCTACACGGTTGGTATACTCACCTCCAAGTATGTGCCTATGGATCCATACTTATGATCACATGATATAGCAATATGCATATACACATTGTCTATAATGCATTCAGAACAAAGTTTGAAACTCTCTGTGAAAACTACGTACGGTTGTGTTGGATGAGTAAGAGTCGCCTTATTTTGAACTTTCCAAGTTCTTGTATCTTCATTGGTCAAACTTTCACTCTGTTCATTTTTCCACCTTGTTGGTCCTCCCAAGAGCCTTTGCACATTTGAGTCTGTCAAATCTAAGCTTTTGGCGTCGCTTGTTTCAGTTCGGTCTGTTTTAAACCGATAACATATCCTTTCAAGTCATTTGAATCACTTTGAACCCCTTTGAACTCCGGTTCAAAGTAGCTCAAAGGAGTTCAAAAGCGGCCTAAGTCTTTTATTACTAACGATGTGTTATGCAGGAAAGCGCGTGGCATTTTTCCTCTTCAGAGAGGTTGAACCTCTTTGAACCCCTTTGAACTCCGGTTCAAAGTAGTTCAAAGTAGTTCAAATAGACTGCCGGGGGATCAATAATGATGGGATGACCTGACAAGACGGGCCGATTGACGTGGCATGATTTCATTGGCTGGGTCAGTGCATGGAAAATGAGGCAATCACTTGCACAGGTGGGAAATATTTGGTTTGAGATTGAATAATGATGATCAGAAAAGGTGGCAGATCCCGAAGAGTTAATTTGATTTGAAAGCATTTATTGCTTATCACCACCTGGTATCGAAAACCCTATTAATACTCGCATAACAGAGTATATTTCGCGCTTCAAACGGCAACTAAAAATAGAATCTGGGTAAGTCATTTTTCCCTATTGTACATTGCGGGGTCTTGGTGCTGGAAAGGTGGTCTGGTCGAAGTTCAAATCATACAGGTAGC
>MU227179.1:6459315-6478471 GCA_018584345.1 Thuja plicata
ATATATATATATATATATATATATATATATATATATATATATATGTTAAGAGATGCCATGATATACAGTTATTTTGTGTGTTAAGTCATTTTGAGAAACTTGGCCTCATTCCTTTATTTCCATTAATGACAAAGGGGGAGATTGTTGGCAAGTTGACTCCTAGAGGATACATGACTTATTTTGTGTTTTCATTATAGAAACAAAGTCATATTAAGTTTTTGTCAAAAGATAAAATGACTAAGTATGGAAAATAGGACAGACGAGGTATACAACGATCAACACATCAGCGCACATGTGAGAGATCAAATCAGAATATTCCTGTTTAGATATATGCTCT
Organism: Thuja plicata; assembly: GCA_018584345.1. Lineage (NCBI taxonomy): Eukaryota > Viridiplantae > Streptophyta > Pinopsida > Cupressales > Cupressaceae > Thuja > Thuja plicata. The sequence continues at coordinate 6,459,653 of MU227179.1, forward strand.
ATGTGATGTATAGATACTAAGTCCAGACACGGGTGATACGGAATGACAGTACGAAAAAGTTACAGGAAGAACACTACTACTGTAGTTCAGGAAACAGAGCATGTAGCCGACTTTAGTTTTTAGATCAGCGTGAATTGTTTTGTTGTGTAAAGGCCAAGCACCTTTGATTATATGTTTGTAATAATGTCTTTAGTATTGTTGTAAACATGCTTAAACCAATTTGTTTGGAAGCGTTGTGTATTATGTTTTTAGGGCCGACTATAGTCTTGTTTTGAGTCGCATCTATTCGGACATGAACATATAAATATGTAATGTAAATGTATATTACAAGTGTCAAAGAATATGCATGAGAGAGATATAGAAGAGGAGTATAATGAAGTCAGTATGAGATAAATCTATTTAAGAGAGAAAGAGGATCAACACATTAACAAAACTAATCAGACAACAGTGTCATCACAATAGTTCATTTTTGATATAGTATATATCAACTATAAGAAGGTTGTAGCCTTCATCTTATTGGGTAGTGAGCTCAGGAAGTGAGCCATACACCTTTAACAGGGTTTTGTAATAGACTCCTAACAGGGTCATTATACTTGAATTGTAAAGACTACTCCTAACGGGGCAAAGGAACTTTAATAGGTTCATTATACTAGTGTAATATTTGTGGGTACTAATTCCCACTGGGGTTTTCCTCTGATCAAGGTTTCCCCGTAATCATATCATGTGTTATGAGTTCTTATGTTAAGCTTCATTGATTGTATGTTTCATTTATGTTTAAAGTGCTGAAATATAAATAACAGACAAACACTGATTCACCCCCCCCTCTCAGTGTTTCTAACACTATTCACATATACAACTAGAATTGTAGATTTTTAGATCTATTGTAAGTGCATTACCTTTCTAATCAATATTATAAATTTAATAACTTTGCTCCACACTATTCTACTCTGTGATGTTGTATCACTGTTTGTCAGTTTCTGGAGAATTTAGGTCTTTCCTCAGCTTGATTGATCAGGTCTGAATGAAGACTTTATTCTCCTTTAGAATCTCTTCAGCATCTATTCTCTTGTCACTCCCCTTATTCACATTGAATAAGCTTGTCTCTTATATAGATATGATTTCACCATTTCTTGACTTTCTTGATCTTGGCGTGATCCACAATTCTCGCCAATTAGATTTAAAGAAAAACTCTTATTTTATCTCGTAGAGATATTCTTGCCAGCTGGACTAAGCATCTTTAAATTCTTTACTTGTCTATGGATTTATCTTGTTGATTAAAACAATGATAAGTACAGTTAAGTCTATATTTATCTCTTGACAACTAATCTTTTTGTTGTTTCTGAACTCTTTGTTCTGTCGGTCAATACTTTAGTTAGTCATCGGTGACAACTAACTATTCTGTTGGTGAGACTCCAGTTGTCTTCAAGATCTCTGTCTTGTTTTCTATCCATCGAGCAACACTGTAAATATTTCTGTCAGGTTACAGTGTGCTTTTCTCATCGGGTAACACTATGACTTTTCTCATTGGTAATGTTGTGCTTTTGCTCATCGGGTAACACTGTGACTTTGCTCTTGTTGGTTTACTCTATCCATCAGTGTGCACTCTGTCGGTGTATACAGTCACTTTGTGAATACTTAACTTTTATGCATTAATGATAGCATAGCCTTTGATTCATTAGTTCTTTGAAGTCTTTTAGCAGTATGTACGTGACCATACAGATTATATCAAGTTGACATCAATGCAAATACAATTCATTAACTGATTTAATGTCTTGCATTAAATTTCTGTGTCTTGGTGATCATCAACTTAACATCTTCAAAAATTCAATCAGTTATAGTTCATCAATATCTCCCTTTGGCATTGATGGAAACACACTACATTATCACACTATATTATCACTAATAAAATATGAAATATAATAGTTGAAGTTCATCAAACTACCAATCTTATGTACTATAACTGATACAAATATGTGGTCCTCGGTAAGCTCACATAGCTTAGACTTGATTCTTGCAACTCTATTTCTGTCTTCAATCCCTTCACTAGATAGATGTAGAATCTCTCTTCTTTTGATGTGATGTGTTCTCTTCTTGTATCAAACTCTCTCCTTTTGAATGTTCTTTTCTTTTGATGTCTCTTTTCTCTTTTGTCAGCAATCTCTCCCTTTGTATGTACTCTCCTTTTCTGGTTACATCTCTCCCTTTGGATAATGTGATAATGGATTTAATATCTCCCTTTGACAACAATCCCAAACAAATATTTGACAGTAATGCCAAGCAATCCTTTATATCCATAATATACTCCTTGAATTTCCCAATTCATCAGCAATACAATAAACCTGGTGCTTGGAGTAGATAAATACCTTGCTGTGTACAAATGTATCTTTGAAGTCCATCACTTTTCTTGCATCAAGTACATGACTGATACACTAATAGTATGTAGGCTGATGCAACTTTCTAGTCATCTTAATGACCAGTAGACAAGGGTCTGACCCCTAGTCTCTTTCTCAAGTACTCAAATGTATCATTGGGCATTGGATTGGTGAAGATATCATCTAATTGTTCCTTTGATTGCACATACTCAAGTATCACCTCCTTTTCTTGAACTTGTTCTCTCAAATAATGATACTTGATAGCAATATGCTTTGTCTTAGCATACATGAATGGATTCTTAGAAATGTTAATTGCACTGGTATTATCACAATAGATAATTACTATTTCAAGAATTTTCATATGCATACCTTCCAATAATTGTTTGATCCATGCAATATTTGAGCAGTTTGCAACAGCAACAACATACTCTGCTTCTGCATTAGACTGAGAGATGCATCCTTGCTTCTTACTGATCCATGTGACAAGTCTGTCACCCATAAATAATTCTCCTCCAGTTGTGCTCTTTTGGTCATTAATGTTTCTAGTCCAATCAGCATTGGTAAAGACCTTATGTTCAAATTTTCCTTCTCTTCTATACCATAAGCCATAGTCCTCGGTATTCTTCAGATATCATAGGATTCTTTTGACAGCACTCATATGTGATTCTCTGGGATTAGAAATTTTTTTTGCAACTATTCCTACTGCATGTGCAATATCTGGTCTAGTATATACAACATACATGAGTTTTCCAATCATTGATCTGTATAAAGTATGACTTACCTCAGGTGACTTGTCCTCCTTTGTCAGTTTACATCCAGTTTCCATCGCTGTTCCAACTGGCTTGGAATATTCCATCTTGAATATTTTCAGCACTTCCTTGATGTATTTGGATTGTGTAATGAAAATTCCTTCATCTTGTTGCATGATCTACAGACCAAGAAAGAGCTTGATCTCTCCAAACATAGACATCTCAAACTCTTTTCTCATTTAATTTTCAAATGATTTGCATAGCATATCATTGGCTCCAAATATGATGTCATCAATTGTAGGAACTGATAAAAATAGTACCGAATCCCAAGAGCAGCTGCATGTAAGAAGACCTATTACAAGAATTAAGCAAGGAAGCAAAAGACAAGAAACCCTTCTGTGCTAAAAAATGGCAGAGCAAAAAGTTGTATTCTTAAGGTTGTGTACAATAATGATACAAAGGCGGCATATAAGGTAAGAAACCCTAAAGACAAAAAAAGATAGGTTTGTGCATTAATAATTAATAAACATATTAATTATTATGCACCTACAAATGACAAGCTTAAGTGAATAGAATAATAGTGAACTTTAATAATTAAACTGAAGTGATTTAATTATAAAGACAAATGTACTATTACTCTAACATCAACAAATATTTCAGCAATCAAAATGTTAGCATCAGTATCTTCCTTCAAATAAAGATTATTGTTTTCACTAGTTCTTACAAATCCAATACTTATGAGATAGGAATAAGGTCTTTCATACCAAGCTCTTTGTGCTTGTTTAAATCCATACAAGGATTTGTGTAGTCTACATACCATGTTCCTCTTGTCTGGATCAACAAACCCTTTCGGTTGTTCAATGTACACCTCTTCCTCAAGTACTCCATTTAGGAATGTAGACTTGACATCCATTTGGTATACCTTGAATCCTTTAAATGCAGCATAAGAAAGTAATATTCTCACTCTTTCTAGCCTAGCAATGGGTGCAAAGGTTTCTCCATAGTCAATCCCTTCTTCTTATGCATACCCCTTGCATACTAGTCTTGCTTTAATTCTAGTGACTTCTCCATTCTCATTCAACTTATTTCTGAATATCCATTTTGTACTGATGACATTCTTGTCATCTGGTCTCGGTACAAGTGTCCATGTCTTGTTTTTCCTCAATCTTCTCAATTTCTTCATTCATAGCACTAATCCATTCTTCATTATCAAGTGCAATATTGACAAATTTTGGCTCAAAATCACAAATTAGACATCTTGTGTTTAGAGACTTACTTATGGTTCTCATACCAGCCCTCTTGTCTCCAATGATCTAGTTCTATGGATGGTTCCTTCTGACATACCTGGAAAGTATAGGCTCAATTATTTTTCTATCATCTTGATCATCATTGTGTCCTTCATTCTGATCTCCATCGCTTGGTACATAATCTTGAGCAATATCCTGATTTTTGGTATTTGCAGCCTGATGCTTGGGTGCAATATTCTATTGCTCGGGAGCTATACATTGTTGTTCGGGTAGAGTGTCAGGTTATTCATTGTAATTAAACCTATTGTAGTCCTCTGGTTCTTTTGTGCTTCCCTTTTCATTCTTCTCTCCAAATGCATCTATCTTTATATTTACACTTTCAACAATTTTGTTAGAGGCTTTATTGAGACATTTATAAGCCTTGCTCTTGGTTGAATACCTTAGAAAGATACCTTCATCACTTTTGGAGTCAAGCTTTCCATTTATATCATCTTTTAAGATATAACATTGACTAACAAAGATCTTGAAGTAACTTACATTGGGTGTGTAACCATACCATAGCTCATAGGGTGTCTTCTTGGTGTCTTTCTTCAATTGTACTCTGTTAAATGTGTAAACAGCAGTATTGACAGCTTCCCTCCAGAAGATTTGGGTGATTCCCTTCTCTATCATCAGTGTCCTTGCACAATCAACAATGGATATGTTACTTCTTTTAGCAATTCCATTTTACTGAGGTGTTCTCGGTGCAAAGACCTGTCTTTTGATTCCATGCTCATTGCAAAAGTTAGTGAGTTCATCTAAAATAAATTCCCCTCCTCTATCTGATCTTAAGCATTTCAATTCCTTACCACTTTGTTTTTCTACTATTTCTTTGTACCATTTAAACATCTTGAATGCTTCTAATTTATCTTTTAGAAACATAATTGTCATCATTCTAGAGTAATCATCAACAAAGAGAATAAAACATATATCACCATAGTAACTCTTTGTCCTCATGGGTCCACATAGATCGGTATGGACTAATTCTAGAATGCCATCAGATGTATGTGTTTTTCTTTTGAAACTAGACTTTGTCATCTTACCTTTTTGACAATTTTTGCACATGATATTGTCTGGCTTTGACATCCTCCGTAAGCCTCTTCCATTTCTCTTTTTCCTTATCTTTATCATGTTGTCAAAATTTATATGACACGTTATTTTATGCCACAACCATATTTATTCATTTCTATCCATTAAGAAAGTGGTGTCAGTATGATTCAGATAGAATAAGTTACCTTTTGTCTGCTCACCAATACCAATCAACCTTCCTGATTCATTGAAGATCTTTGCCTTCTTATTTTCAAATGCTACTCTGTGACCTAAATTATTCAGCTGAGAAATGCTCAATAGATTATAATTCAATCCTTTCACCCAATAATCATTTTCACATTTTATCAGGTTATTCAACATTATAGTTCCTTTACCTTCAACTGGACAAGGTGTATCATTACCCATTCTTACTGAAACACCATCATAGTATTCACAAGTCTCAAAATTTTGTTTGTCACTGGTCATATGGTGAATGCAGCAACTATCTATGATCTAGACATCATTTTTACTATCTTTAGATATGAGTGCATTTTCTACATACCTTTCTTCATCTTCATCTAAATAATCTTTTACTGCCACAAACAACATCTCAATGTCTTCATCAGATTCGGTGTCAGTATCTTCATCTTTACATGTAACTAGGTAACTGGCATTCTTTCCTTTGTCCTTGTAGTCTCAGGTATCTCTTCTATCTAATTTTTGGTTGCTTCTGTAATCTCGGTTATCACATCTGTCAAACTTCTTTTCAAATGATCTGTCATTACTTTTGTCATCTTTTCTCCTGTTAGGACATCTTGCAGAAAAGTGTCCAATCTCTTTACAATTAAAACATACAAGTGGTAATTTACCTTTGCCTCTCTTCATTCTTCTATCCATAAGTGGTTCAATTTCATCAAGATCTTCTTCTTCACTTTCACTTTCACTATCTTTTCTCATAGTGTGTTTATGACTTGATTTACTTATTCTCATAGAAGTTTTGAATGCAGACTCTATGTTTGGTAAGACACTATTATCAAAGTTATTCATCTCAAATGAAATTAGTCTTCCAATCAAACTATCTAGAGTAACATTGTTATTTTCTACTGCTCTCATTTCTTTTATGGCAGATACTCTAATAGCATAAGTAGGCAGTAAGGTTCTTAGAATTTAACTTACCACTGTTTCTTCTTCTAGTACACCTCCAACTCCTTGGATAGAATTGACTACCTCTTTGATTCTTGTGTTGTACTGTGTGATGTTTTCACCTTCTTTCATTCTGAGAACATCAAATTTTCCTCTAAGGCTTTCTGCCTTGGCTCTCAAAACATTTTTATCACCACCATGTATAAGCTTCAATTTATCCCACATCTTCTTTGTAGTTGTGCATGCTTTGACATCTTCAAATTTAGCATCAGAGAGTGAGGAAGCAAGATCTATTATCATGCAGTCGTGCTCATGCTTCTGTCTCATTTGTTCAATTGTGAGTTCTCCTATAGGCAACACATATTTAGTATCTAAGTATTGAGTAACATCATTTAAAATACCTAATAAGTGGAGTCTTATCCTGCTTTTCCATGAAGCAAAGTTGTCTTTGTTCAACTTGGGCACATCTCGTCTGTTCATCTTGTGATCTTTAGCTTGAGCTGTTCAAATCCCTTTCGAAGCACACAAGATCTGATACCAATTGTTAGAATAAATGAGAGGGGGGGTGTGAATCAGTGGCCTCAAAAATTAATCCTTAAATCAACCCAAAAAATGTATTACCACATTTATAAGCCTCTAGTTATATTCAGTCCTACATTATGATTGCCTTGAAATACTTATATCAAATTACTACTTGTCAAAATTATTTGTAAAACCTTCTACTGTCTGTTTACTGATAAGCAGTCTTTCTATTTACCAAAATACAGTAAATAACTAGTGTATACTGATCAATCCAGATTTACTTATGTGAAATGCAAAATAATAAAGTAATGACTCATAGACACATTAACACATGGATTTTTAACGTGGAAACCCTATTAAGGGAAAAACCACTGGGACCGGTAACCCAAAATTTCACTCTTCTGAAGTGAGCTCGGTGAAGAGACAACCCTGTTAAAGGTTACAAACACACTGTTAGGTGTGACCTTGTTAGAGGATTTAAATGAATAGTTTGTCACTTAGTATCTGGAATCTAATGCTACCATCCTTTATCAAACACTCACTTGGCCTATCAATAGGTATCGAGCATATCCAATGCAACTTTGTATGATCAAAATTTTTTATACTCCTTGGGATGTATCTCAATTAGAAAAGACTTTCAAGTCCTGCTTGGTTAAGAGACTTGATGCTTCAATGGTTAAACTGAAACAGTAAATTGATTTGTTCACATATACAACTATAATTGCAGATTTTTAGATCTATTTTAAGTGCATTACCTTTCTGATCAATATTATAAATTCAATACCTTTTCTCCACACTATTCTGCTATGTGATGTTGTATCATTATTCATTGGTGTCTACATAATTTAGCTCTTTCCTTAGCTTGAATGATCAGGTCTGAATGAAGACTTTCTTCTCCTTTGGAATCTCTTCAGCATCTATTCTCTTGTCACTCCCCTTATTCACATTGAATAAGCTTGTCTCTTATATAGACATGATTTCACCATTTCTTGGCTTTCTTGATCTTGGCATGATCCAAAATTCTCGCCAATTAGATTTAAAGAAAAACTCTTGTTTTATCTCGTAGAGATCTTCTTTCCAATTGGACTAAGTAGATTTAAATCCTTTAGTTATCTATGGCTTTATCTTGTCGATTAAAACAATGATAAGTACTAGTTAAGCCTATATTTAGCTCTTAACAGCTAAGATTTTTTTCATTTCTAAACTCTTTGTTCTATCGGTCAATACTTTAGTTAGTCTCCAGTGATAACTAATTGTTCCATCGGTGAGACTTTAGTTGTCTTTAGGATCTCCATCCTGTTGTCTATCCGTCGGGCAACACTGTAGATCTGTCTGTTGGGTTACACTGTGCTTTTCTCATCGGGTAACACTGTGACTTTTCTTATTGGTAATGTTGTGCTTTTTCTCATTAGGTAACACAGTGACTTTGCTCTCATTGGTTTACTTTGTCTATCAGTGTGCACTCTGTCAGTGTATATAGTCACTTTGTGAATACTTAAATTTTATGCATTACTCATAGCATAGCCTTTGATTCATTGGTTCTTTGAAGTCTTTTAGTAGTATGTACATGACCATACAGATTATATCAAGTTGACATCAATGAAAATACAATACATTAATTGATTTAATGTCTTGTATTAACTTTCTATGTCTTGGTGATCATCAAATTAACATCTTCAAACATTTAATTAGTTATAGTTCATGATACTGATGATGTATTGATTGTTGATGGAATTAAGCACAACTTTTTGAGTGTTGGATAACTTGTAGAAAAGGGATATCATTTGAAGTTCAATGATGGGAAATGTACTATCAGAAGTCAGAAAGGAGAGTCGATTGCATTGGGAACAAAGTGTTGGAAAATAAAATTGAAACAATTGTTATATTGCCATTGATGTCAAACCTTAATTGGTAAGATTTTCTATCTTGTAAAGTGCCATATCAATTGATTTATGAAGAAGATTTGAAACAGAGAGATAACAAGAAGACCTGGTGAAATGGTTGAGTTATGTGAAACTACAATGGGTACTTGATGAGATCACACCTTGACAAGGTGATATATTGTTTATCCTAAGTCCTAGCAAAGTTTAGATGACTACAAGATTAGTATTGACTGAGTAACAGAGCAGAAGATTAAGAAACTTAAGTTTATACCGAGTGATGCAAGTCTCCATCAAGAAAATTTAGTGTCAACCAAGCATTAGTATATGCTGAGTGTCAGAGAATTACCAAGTTATCTAGTGATGACCGAGAAGAAGAACACAATATTGATTGAGTGTCAGTATTTTGACAGTTTGAGAGATATTTGAGATCCCAGCCGACATAGTCAATTTTCTTGGGATATGTGAAGTGTATTTAAGATAAGGATGATCATTGTGGAGAATTAAATGATCATTTACTATATGTTTAACCATTTTTATGTATGGGTTCAAGAAGGACTTTTAGGATGTATTCTACAATGTAGTTGGAAGCAAAATGTTTGAAAGATTTGTTAGATTTGACCAAACCCTAATATCTATGGTGATGATTAAGAGGCAATAGATCGAGCTACCTGATCAGAGAGGTATAAGATTAACATAATTAGAGGTTATGTGTAAGTGGTATAAGGTTAATTCATTTGATTGGAAAAATATAAGAAGAAGGAAGAGAAGGCTGAAGAGAGTAGTATAGGACTACATAGTGGTGATTGCGTGAAGGATTTCCAAGCAGATCTGAGTGATAGAGATGAAAATGAAGGCTAGTCAGTGAATTAGCATTTGAGATATAATTGGATCTATATTTTCAAAGTGATTTTTATTTTTTAGATCACAAATTTTTGTTACTTTCTAACCATTGTATCAATTGAAAAATCCTTTTAAACAAGGTTGACCTAACAGTCATATTGTTAAATCCTTTAATCAAGGTGACATTCTAATGGAATTGTTTAAGCCCTCTAACAAGGCTCACTTTTAACATGGTGATTAAATATTTTAACCAGGTCACATTTAATAGTGTGTATTGTAACCTTTAATTGGGCTGGCTTTTCACTAAGCTCACTTCAAAAGAGTGAAAAATTGGTAGCATGTTGATGCAGAGGGTCTAGAGTTCTAGTGTTTTCTTCTTCCAAAGTACTTAAAACTTCTTCAAACCATCCAATGGTCTACTATTCTATGTTTTATTCAAAAATATGGATCTCCTAGACCCTCCCAAGCAAATTTCCTCCTAGGTATATTTTATTTGATAAAGAAACAAAGCTCACACAATTTCAACTAGTCTAACTAGTTCATCAATCTTCTTGATTCTTCACTAGATCTTCCTCTACAACCCCAAACCCTTGCTTAGGATATTACCACACATCTTCTAGGCTCTATCCTATTGTCATAGGACCTTAATTTTCTATTCTAGGTGATCCAAACACTTCTAGACACTCTATACACTTCTATATTGTCACAAACCAAGACAGGCCTAATTAGGCCTATTTCTAGTAGGTCCATTTTCACTGTTTTGAGCCAATTGCTCCAAATTATTCCAAAAAATCCCATAGAATACTTTAGGAATCTAGAATCTATCCACTACCCCTTCAAGAATCAAAATATATAGTTTCTCAAGGCACCCATAAACCTAATTACTACTAGGCCCTAGTTTTCAGCCTATCTTTTAGGCCTCTGGACCAGTCAGTGCAAATTGTCTTCAATTTGTTCTTAGAAATTCACTTCACCATATATAAAATTTTGATCCTTCAAGGAGATACATTAGGGCTTCTACACATGCAACTAAAGTTTCCATCCAAGATCATGGGTGCTCTACTTCAATCCAATCTTTACCCTATCTAGGCTCACCTACTCCAAGCAGTCAGCCCTAGGGCATCACTCCAAGCATAGGAGTTTCATTGAAGGAACAAAAATGAAAACACAAAAAATATATATAGACCCTAACCTATAATTCCAAAATGTTTCATATATTTTCAACTGTGGATGCTTAGGTTAGAGTCATTTTTGTTCATGCAACTCTACAAATGGGAATTGCAGACACAATGACCTAAAACAAAAGATAAAATTACAACACTTTAACTTGAAATCAAACTAATAGATGAAAAATAAAGATAAAATAAATATATAAACTCCCATGGAGTCATATTTCTCAATTCAATCCGTACACAGCCGTACACAGATGCAGAAACACTGTGAAACACAAGAAAACTCAGGAAATCATCCGTATAGATTAGTCTCACGTGTGGTCTATAATCAAAACTACATTAACCTTTTAAAAATCATCAATCCATGCTAAAATACCCGAGAATGGGTGGTTACAACCATCCAAACCTCCATTTGCAACTTCTTGCAAAAAGTTGCAAAAGTTGCTTGAGCAACTTCTAAGCATTTCTTGCTCTTTGAAAAAATTGGTCAACTCGATGCATCTTGACCCATCCTGGGACCCTAGTTAGGAAACTTAGGATCCTAGACAATACCAAAACCCTTAGTTACTAAAAAATAGCAAATTTTACCATTCTAGGCCAAAATGACAACATTGTCACCTAGGAGAACTTTGCTCTTACAAACATGAAATGAACAAGTTGGGATCCAAAACTAATGGATCTTATTACAATCAAAACAAAGACTCTTAACACAACCCTAAACACACAAATCCAACCAAAATGGGAGGTTCTATGCACCACATGTTATTGGTATTTTTTCCTATATTGGGTTTCCACATTAAATCCTAGTGTTATACTTGTGTGAATTTTATTTGATGTGTTGTACTATTAAGAGTTTATATTCTGCAAGTTGATTATATTAGGATAGTAAACTGCAAGTTTATATTATTGATTATGTGCTATGGAGACCAAGTCGATTACTTAGTGGATCTAATTTGGTTAAAGTGTTTGAAAGTTCAATTGATACATCTGGACCTTGGATAACTGATTCATCCCCACTCTCAAATGTTCTAAATCATTCTAACAATTGGTATCAGATCCTTGTGGTGGGTTGTAGAGAAAATTTTGAAGGTACTTGAAGCTAAAGATCAAGATGTATAAAAAGGAGGTACCAAGGATGAACAAAGAGAATTTCCCTGCATGAAAAAGCTTGATGAAGTTACACCTAGCTGAAAATGGACATGTTGAAAAATACTATGTGGAAATGATTTCATAACAGAGCCTACTGCTATGACAACTCAACAGATGAAAAAAAAACAAGAACACAACCAAGCAATGTTCAAGATTTCATCAACCCTAAACTATCCTGAGTTTGAAGACATAAAAGATTACAAAACTATAAAATAAATGTGGGATACACTAGAAACTATCTATGGAGGTGATACAATTGTACTAAGACCCAAATCGGAAAGCTTGAGAGGTAAGTTTGATGAAATGAGAATACAAGATGGTGAAACTATTGTTCAGTATTGTAGCCGAGTAAAGGAGGTTGTAAATGCTATTAGAGGAGCTAATGGAACTATTAGTGATGATATTATTATTAGAAAGGTACTGAGAACCTTACTTCCTATATATGCTTTTAGAGTATCTGCTATACAAGAACTGAGATGTACTCCTGGTAACAACTTAAGTCTTGAAGGTCTAGTTGGTAGACTTACTGCTTTTGAAATGTCAAATTTTGATAATTTCACTCCTCACCATGTTGATTCTGCATTCAAATCACAATTGACTCTTCATAAATAAAATAAAGGAAAAGAAAGACATGTGAATAGAGATAGTGATAATTCTGATTAAGATCTTGATGAACTTGAAGCACTCATGGCTAGAAGACTACCGAGAGGAAGAGGAAAATTCAAAGGTAAACTTCCTATAATTATTTTTTCATGTAACAAAGTTGTCCATATTATTGTAAGATGTCCTGACATGAATGACAAAGATGAGAGAAGAGAAAGAAAGTAAAAAGACAAAAGGGATGACATAAATTTCATAAGGTATAAGGACTATAAAGACAAAGGTAAGAAATCCTGCTATATTGCTGAAGAAGAAACTAATAGGGAATCTGATAAATCTGATGACAATAATATAGAAGTTGTTTATGTTGCTATGAAAGATTATTCCGATGAAGATGAGAAAATTGCACTTATTTAATATATGAGTAAAGGTGATAGATGGATAATTGATAGTGGTTTCTCACATCACATGACTGGTGATAAAAGTAAATTTGAAACCTTAAAATATTGCAAAGGTGGTATTGTTAAGTTTGGTAATGACTAACCATGTCTTGTGAAAGGAAAAGGATCAATAAAATTGACTGATAAGATTATATGTGACAATGCCTATTGGGTTGAAGGAATAAACTATAATTTATTGAGTGTTTCTCAGTTGAATGTTTATGGATACCGACTTGAGTTCCATCACATAAAAGCTAAAATATTTGATGCTACTGGTGAACTGATTGGAAGTGGAGAACATACAAGATGTATTTTTTTCTATCTACATTTATTTGATGAAACATGTTTGTTTTCACAATATGATGATATATGGTTAGGGCATAAGAGGTTATGTCACTTGAAATTTGACAATTTGGTGAAAATTAGTAATATGAAAAGAGTAAGAGGGTTGCCAAGATTGAAGAAACCTGATAATATTATGTGTAAGCAATGTTAGTTGGGAAAAATGACAAAGTCTAGTTTTAAGAGAAAAACCTATACTTCAGATAATGTTTTGGAATTGGTTCATACTGACCTTTGTGGACCTATTGGTGTACAAAGCTACTGAGGTAATAAATATTTGATATTGTTTTTTGATGATTACTCTAGAATGATGAATGTAATGTTTCTCAATGAAAAATCTGATGCTTTTAAGTTGTTTAAGTGGTATTTGGCAAAAGTTGAAAAAGAGACAGGTAAGAACTTGAGATGTCTAAGATTCGACAGAGGAGGAGAGTTTATATCTAATGATTTCAACCTATTTTGTAATGATAGAGGAATTAAAAGATAAATGTCTTCTCCAAGGACTCCCCCACAAAATGACATATCAAAGAGAAGGAATAGATCAATAATGGATTGTGCTAGAACACTGATGCTAGAAAAGAATGTTGCACAAAAGTACTAGAGAGAAGTTGTAAGTACAACAGTCTATACCTTGAACCTAGTACAAGTCAAGAATGGTACTGATATTACACCTTATGAGTTATGGTATGTTTATTCACCTAATGTAAAATATGTTAAAGTTTTTGGGAGAAAATGTTATATATTGAAGGACAATAGAAATGGAAAACTTGATGCTAAGAGTGATGAAGGAATGTTCCTAGGTTATTCCACTATGAGAAAAGTGTATAAGTGTTTGAATTCTAACACTAAAAAAGTTGTGGAAAGTGAAAATGATCGAATTGATGAATATGCAGAAAAAAATGACGTGGAATGCAAGCAAGAACCTGAAGATTATAGATCTTTTGTTTACATGAACAAAGGAGAGCGCAACATTGTTCCTGAACTAGAAAAATAAGTTGTCAAACAACAGAATGATGTTGCTGAGAAACACAAAGAAAATGCTGAGTTATAGAAAGACGTTGCTGAGCATCAAGAGGAGACTATCGAGGAAGAAGCAGAGAGACAAAATGAACCTAAAATAAATTTTGATGATGAATCTGAGGATGAACAATAAAATAAAAGGAGACCAGAGCCTACACTAGAAAATTATGTAAGAATACATCATAAACCATGTCAAATTATTGGAGATACATATTAAGAGGTCATGACAAGAAGCAAATTGAAAAATCAGACATGCTTATTGTTAGAAACACTGAGAGAGGGGGGTGAATCAGTGTTTGTCTATTAATTAGTTTTTAGCAACTTAAGCATTAATCAAACATACATAGAATGAATCTTAACATAACAACTCATAACACATGATATCATTATAGGGAAACCTTGATCAGAGGAAAACCCTGGTGGGAATTAGTACTCACAAATATTGTACTAAGTATAATGAGCTTGTGAGAGTTCCTTTGCCCTGTTAAAAGAAGTCTTTACAATATGAGTACAATGACCTGGTTAAAGGTCAGACCCTGTTAGGAGTCTTTTACAAAACAATGTTAAAGGTATATGGCTCACTACCCAATAAGATGAAGGCTACAACCTTCTGAAGGATGATATGCACTATATCAAAATGAACTACTGTGATGACACTGTTGTCTAATCAGTTTCGTGTATGCGCAAATGCTCTTACTCTCTTAAAGAGATATATCATAAAATAAATTAATAGTACTATCCCTTTGTATCTTCTTCTTACATAATAATCGACACTTGTTTCATATCTTTACATTACATACTTATATATGCAAATCCAAATATGCAAATCCGAATAGGCGCGACCCAAAATAGAACACTAGTCGGCTCTAAAAAAAAAATACAATGCTTCCAAACAAGTTAGCTTCAAGCGTGTTTAATAAAATGTTAATTACATCATTACAAACATATAACAATAGGCACTTAGCCATTACATCACAAAATAACACACGCTGATCAAATCAATTAGTCGGCTTCCATGCTCTGTCTCTTGGACTGCTGGTCTAATGATATGCTTGTAAATTTTCCATACTATAGTTTCATACTATGCATGTATAGATGTAACATTTACACATATCATACAACTTATATTTGAATGCACATAAGCTGAATTGATCTCTCGCACATGTGCTGATGTGCTGATCGCTGAGTATCTCTGTTCTGCCCTATTTTCCTTAGTCATTTTGTCTTTTAAGACATAAACTAAACATGAATTTGTTGCCATGATGAAAACACAAAATGAGTCATGCATCCTCAAGTATTCAAATTTCCAACAATCTCCCCCTTTATCATTTATGGCAACAAAGGAATGTGGCCAAGTTCCTAAAAATGACTTAACACAAAAAGTGACTGTATAACATCATATATATACATATATTTCTCTGCATATGCACATTCTATATTAATCCCCCTTTGACATTAATGACAAAGGTGTACAAAAAATTGTAAGTCTACTGCATACTTACTCCATATACACTTCAGGGTACGCAATTTTAAGAGATTGGATCTCTTTTTGCCAAAATACTTTCATAGCATCAACTATTTGTAGATGCACACACAATGCATATGTTAGCTTCTCCATTTTTATCAGATCCATGCAGGGACCTTGATCATATGTCACAATAGTGGCATCAATCTATTTTATGCTCTCATTGAGGACTGCTAAGGATGGCGCAAGTGCATTTCTTAATTGTGTTTGCCTTACCCTTATCTTGCTGATTTCTAACTTTTCTTTCTCAATTTTGTCTAACTACCCTTGGTAGACATTGTTACATATGTTCATGTCTTGTGTCAAGGTTTCAACTGATTGTCTTATGCTATCTATCATTAACTCTTCCTCTTCTACCTTTTTGGTGTGCTCAAAGGTAAGCTTTACTCTTTCCATACAGTTACCTATGACTGTCTTACCTTTTTCTGCCAATTCCTTCAATATAGACTGCCCAATCTTTAAGGAGTTCAAGTCTAAGGTAAAGTTCTTTACCAAATCATCTAGTCTCTCCTTCTTGTATTCATCTTCTGCAATCTTAGTAGCAGAGTCTACTAAGCTTATGAAATGTGAATTGAAGTTTGACAAAAGGTTGTCTACGTCTTCAACTGATTGGACTTTGGCTACTTTCTGATCAGTAGGCACTAAGTCATTCAAAATGTTCACTATTTCTAAGAAGTGAGGGTTCCTAATCACTTGTTTTTCCTTTGCTTTTCCATAGAAAGAATGCTGATTTTGATTAGGTCTTCTTCTCCCCAGGCATCTAAGCTTGCTGAATCAGGAGTTAATCTTGACAACAATGAGGTAGATGGTTTAGTGGATGGTGAGAATATAGTGTTCTGACTGGTATCCACGCATTCAACCTTCACTGGTTTCTCTTTTGTCAGTGTCTTGTCACCTTGAATCTCATCTTAACTATCTTCATTTATATCAACTTGATCATTGATGGGAACTTCATCTTGTTGTGTGGCGGTATCATCAGTGCACATTTCTTCAGTGCTTACAAATGCCTTATCAACTTTGTCCATATCTTTTTCAGATGTAGTCATGCATATCTTGACATTGTCAACTACTATAGTGTCTTTTGAGTCTTTATCTGTATCAGAAGTTATTGTCATTGTGGGCGCTAAGGCCTTTGGACCTGTCATGGGTGCAATTTGAATTACTAGAGTTGTAGCTTGTTTGGGAGGAGCTGGAGTAGCTTTTGTTGTAGGCACCATTGGTGGATACATGTGTCTGTCCATAAAGACTTGTGCAAATGCCTTTTCAGTCTCCTTACCTATCTATTCATACTCCTTGTTCATTATTTTTAGGGTCCTTGTCTTAGTTCAGAGATGAGGCTTCACCAGATCTAACAATATAGCCTTCTCATCATGCGAGCATACAGGAAGAAGAGTATCCAATGTTTCTTCTCTTATCCTCATGTCTTCCTCAATTGCATGTATTTTCATTATCTCCAACAAGTTCCATAACTGACCCGGTATTACTGTCTTGATTTCAAGAACTATCTTTATATCCATATCCATGGCATCCCTTGCACTGATCTCTAATGTGACCTTGAGTGATATCTGAGACATTTTGGGTTTGCTCCTATCTAGGTAGAGGTTTGCAGCCTTTCCAACTATATGGAAATACAAGTAGATGATCAGAGATCCAAACTTGAATGTCTTTCTTCTATCATGTTTGATGATTCAGATGTTGTCAATCAATTGACCATGCAAGATCTCACATAGGTTGTATTTAGTGTTGTCCTTCACCATTCTTATAGCTGCTAGGACTATTGCTGTAGAGACACTATTCAACCTGCTTGCTTGCTGAAACTTATATTCGAGTATCATTGTCAGAAGTTTTATATCATCTTCTTTAATAGGGTCAACTTTCATTCCATGCTTTTCACTTCTAGACAAAAAAACTTCTTCAATCTTCTTTTTGACATCCCCTATTGTTTCCTTCTTATAGTATATGTACGCGCGGATATCTTCCATGTGAAAAACACCTAGCGGGGTTTTGGAGAAAGCCCCTTCCACATCATCCAGTATGGATTTGAATGGATGCCTCTTGAAAACAAACCTTTTCATCTTTTCTATATCAAACACAACTGGAGTTGCCATACTTGGAATTAGCTTAAGTAGGGTTTCACAAAATTTTGAAATGGCGCAACTGTTAGGGTTCCGTTTCAAACTTTTTATCCATTCAGTCAACTGCCAAATCTATTGTGCCTTCGTGCCTTGATGTCTAGTGCTCCAATGCTCTCCAAATTCTATGCTCTTTGAATGAAAGTGTGAATCTGATTGAATACTTTCTTTCTTTTTATACAATCTACCGTATTTAATGTTTGCAACCATACACAAATTAACCAGTGATTTTGAAACTTTGATCTTGATGCATTTTAGACAATGCGTGAATGCACATAGAAATATAATGTTCTTGTAACCATGATTTCATAGGCACATACTTAGA
Organism: Thuja plicata; assembly: GCA_018584345.1. Lineage (NCBI taxonomy): Eukaryota > Viridiplantae > Streptophyta > Pinopsida > Cupressales > Cupressaceae > Thuja > Thuja plicata. The sequence continues at coordinate 6,478,182 of MU227179.1, forward strand.
GGTGAGTATACCAACCGCTCAGGGGTCCTGAGCTAGAATAGCTCCCCCTAAGACCAAGAAGGTCTATTCAGGAAAAAGTAGAGGGTGCGTCCACTGTGGATGCATCAACTACTTTGTCAACATATTTTTCCTTCTTTACTTCAACCCAAATTTTTCTTGAGTATTCATTTTCTTGAACAAAATTAACTTCTCCTTTCTCTTCAAATAGTGATTTCTTAGGTTCATCTTGCTTCTGAGTTTTGGATCTACAAAACTTTGAGATGTGTCCTGCCTTTCCACATGTGTGACAA
>MU227179.1:6491131-6545666 GCA_018584345.1 Thuja plicata
TAGGAATGTTATGTGAGTGTTTAAATGTCATGTCCCATGTCGTCAAAAGACACCTTTGTTTTGAGTAAGTGACATTGTTTTGTATGTATTGAGAAACATTGTGTTCATGAGACAAACCATCCTAGAGCAACCTAGCAACCGCAACTGACTATGCCAACAAAGATGCCCCCAGTGCAGAATGAATTATTCCTAAGACGTAAAGATAGACAAATCCCAAGTGAGGATAAGATAGTCACTTAGGAAAATGAAGTCAGCATATGAGTACAGGCAAAATTGTGAAGGCCTAGTATCAGTAGTGCATTGATAGATGGAGCGCAGAACACAAGTGATGCCTGATTGCCAGGTTTTCACCACTTGACAAGATCTTTTTCTTTCTTTTTGCTACCAAGATGCCTGTTTTACCAGGTGCTCATCAAGGCACTTTTCTCTTTTTCAAATTTTTTACTATTTTTTCTTTTTTGAATTTTTTTGTAGTATCAAGGCGTCTGTTTACCAGGTTTTCACCAAGGATACCCATTTTGAAGGACCTTTTCTACTATTTTTGGATTTCTTCAGGATCAATTTTCTGAATGTTTTTGGTGTTTTGCAAGAAATTTTTGCTGTACAGGCTCTGCTAGCCGAACATTAAGCGTAGAACTACTTCAAATGTAGAGTATTGATAGGATCTGGAAGAACATCTCCCTTAGGTGTAGCTAATTGATAAGCTCCAGTCCCAAAAGTGGCGGTGATAACATAAGGTCCCAGCCAATGTGTAGAAGATTTGTAAAAGATTACCAATTCTCAAGTATGATCATATTTGTGTGCCCCCAATGTCTAGAAATGTGTAGGGTGTTATGGATGTATTGATATCTTAGAAGTGGATTGGCAAAGGTGGACCCTCTTTTCCTACTTTCATAGCTATGCTAGGTTAGCTTACCTCCTGAGATTCGCTTAAGGGGGGTGTTAGAGTAATCATATATTTACACTTATTAATTAGATCACTTTGATTTAATTAATTAAGTTGTTTATTACTCTTGTGTCAAAATCCCTCATTAAAGAAGCAAATGTTAAAGTATCCAAAAGCAAAGGAAAAGCTATGTGGATTCCCAAGTCTCTTCTAAAGGACTTGGACACAAATAGGAAATCTCAAAACCATAAGTACAATCAAACCCCCCATGAGAGAGGGATGAGACACCAAAGCCCCCCAGAATGATGGAACCCCTGTAGGAATGATCAATCTAATGGAACTCCAATGTGGAGGAAGCAGAGGTACAGAGTAACAAGGGAACCCCTGAATGAGAGGGGAAATAGGAAGGTCAAGCTGTTGCTCAAAGGAGAATGAATGAGATTCCTGGAATGGAATCCCCAAAGAAGGTGAGCCAATAGATGGGCTGAATCTGTAAGTTGAGAGGAGATGAATGTCCTTGGATATGCCCTCAACAACTGGAGGGGAAGGCTCGATGTAGGGAGTGACCATAATAGGGATGGCTGAAGAAGAATCATGCTGAACAAATGTAGTCACAATAGGAGGAGGAGGTGGAGAAGCCACAACACTGATCTCAGCAGCAACACAAAAGTTTAGTTGACCCAACTTCTTCCCACTAGGCACTCGTGTAGTAGGAGAGATATTCTCTGACATAGGAGATGGTGGACCAAATTGGGAGAAGGAGTACATGTGGGTAGCATGATCAACTATCCCTATAGCAACAATGTGGGCAGTCACACTATCTCGGATGTGTACAGAATCTGTAGTGAACTCAATTGTCTTCTCTGTCCCACTATGAGTAATCTGATAAATGGAGAGAAGGTTCGATGACAAGGATGGAACACATAGTACATCATGGAATGCACCACCATCGATGTCAATAGAACCTTGACCATACACAGGCATAACAGTATCATTCCCCATCAAGATGTGTGGGGTAGGAGAGGCCGCAAAAGATGAGAAGGAACTCTGAGAAGATGCCATATGATGTGAAGCACCAGAATCCAGCAACCACCTAGAAGAGGGAGCTATAGTAGATGCACATAAGGCATGAACCTTTCCATTATCTGACCCATCTGTCAGAGATGATGATGAAGAAGACCAGCGAGAAGAGGAGGAAGGAATATCAATGTTTCTCTTATGAAGAAGAGCTATCAAATCAACAATCTGTTGGGTATATCCATCGAACTTCTTTTGAAAGCACTGAGACTCATCATGATTGAACTTATTGTAATAAGTACACTTGGGTTTGTCTATCTTTGATTTCCCCTTAGGTGAAGGAGGTGGGCCAGAGGAATGCTGAGAAGGAGAATCCTTCCAAGATTTTGTGGATGATGATACCTGTTTCTGCTCTGGTTTCCATGGAGATGGGTGAGCAACCAAGGCATGGCTCATAGAACCTGAAGCATCATTCAACTGTTGAATCTTTGACTGCTCTCGAGTTAACCAATCACAGAAGGCTATAAAGGAAGGCATATTGTGCCTAGGACCCAAGGCATCCATAGTGGAATAGAAAGTGGAGGAGAAAATATGGAACTCACCATGAAGCTTTGAGAGTATCAAAAAGATACACTCATCATGTGATTTGGTCTTCCCATATCCCTATAAAAGTGATTGGAGAGCATTGAACTTCATCAAGAAGTCCTCAATGATGGAAAAAATATCAAGAGACAAGGATGTCAACTCTGAATCAAGCTGAAGTGACCTGAATTCATTCACTATGCCAAAAATATCTGCAAAATTTCCCCAATAGGTGTGAGGAGTGGTCAAACCATCTAGATGAACAGGAGGCTGTCTGAAATGTGTAGTGCAATCAAACCCATGGCTTCATCCATTTTTTTCCTGTGCTGAAGGACCTCAAACAGACACTGCAAAGTGGGTTGGTTCTCATCTAGACATGACCATAAGCCACGTGACATGAGTAGCCTGGTCATGTGTGCTTTCTAGGTGTGATAATTGTATGGTGTTAGTTGGGCTACAGAGGGGTCTGACATTGAGAGAAGAAGTAGATAGAAGTAGAAGGGTCGCTTCTAAATTAAATTACAAAAAGAAAATGCACCCCCCACAATGTATAATTCTATCCCTCCTGTACAACAAATAAACAAGTAGAAAGCACAAAAAATGAGAGCAAAACCTGGGCACTAGATGCAGAGAGGGAGGAAACTGAAGCCTCTATTTCAACACCAAAATTGAGAACTCAAATGGCCAAATCAAAAGATGAGGCTAGCATCATCATGTCCGGCTTGAAAACACCTTTTCGGTGATATTTTCTTTTCTAAAAATGGACACCATATGCACAAGTTATGGTCAAAAAACCAGCTGCACCTCCAAGAAAGAGCTCTTTGGAAAAACACAGAGACCGAAAAAAAATTGACAGTCAAATGACCGTTGCCCATCTACGGAAAAAAATTTGATGGCCATATGGCCGTTAGATGACAGTCTGCCAAAAATTTTTTTCGGTCGACGGAAAAAATTGAGGTCGCTGACAAATTTTGAATTTCCGCCGAGAAAATGATGTTAACACTGGATTGCTGACATCACCTGTGTGGTGGTTGATGGCCGGTGAGAGGGCGGCGCTGGCCGGTGGAGGTGGCGACTGGGTGGTGGCAGGGGGAGGTCAGGTGCTGCTGTGCCAACAGTGGATGTAGCGCACCCTACTGGTGGCGTGCCGGCGGGAGCCAGGCTCAGGCTGGGCTGCGGTGGCGCAGCGGTGAAGCGCTAGTGGTGTGGTCGACAGCACCCAAAAAAGCCCTAAAATGGGCATTTTTTGAGATTTTTTAAATTTTTTTCTCGATTTGTGTGTCGTACGGCCTAGGAGTGAGAAATTTTTTCTTAGGGGTCACTATGACCAAAAATAGAAAACTTTATATGATTTTTGACTCTCCCGGACCTTCTAAGCGCAATGGTGGAGTCCGTTTTGGCTCAAAGTGCACCAAATTTTTTTTTTCTTTTTTGCATGCAAAAAAGAAACAAAAAATATCATCCTACAGAGAATACCAGATCTGAAGGGCAAGCCCAAAACCCTCTGGAGAGAAAAAACTTTTCCACTTCAAAAATACCAGACCAGGCAGCAGCAATGTGGCTCTGATACCATGTAGGATTTGAGAGACAAATCCACAAAACCCAAAGAACACCTACATGCAAGAACCTATTACAGAAGAGAAGTAGAAAGAGGAAAAGAGAAGAACTCAGAAGTTGCTCAGAAAGTGAGAGCAAAATTATAATCTAAATTAATGAAAAAGAAACTACAAAGTTCAACCTATAAAGGTGAACGCAACCCTAAATAGGAAAAGCTAGGTTGCACATTAATAATTAATATAAATATTAATTATAATGCACCTAAGAGATAGCTTAAGTAAACAAGAGTAATAAACAACTTAATTAATTAAATCAAAGTGATCTAATTAATAAGTGTAAATAGATGATTACTCTAACAATGATGATATTCACTTCTCTCTGGTAGCACAAGTTGTCAAAAGTTGTTTGTTTGGTGTTTACTGTTATTTAGGATAACATGACGTGATATCTTACTTTCAGTATGATCCTGATAATTTTCACCTACTTTGAAGGATGTTTTGGGAAAATTTTGGGCACGGTTGAACTTTGTGTTGATCTGCAACTTGTTATCTTTGATGATATATATTTTCGAGGCCAACTTGTAAAGTATTACATTATTTTAACTAGAATCCATCTTGGAGCTAACCTAGTTGATATTTTGAAAGGTTGCAAAGGATATAAATATAATATCAAAGCAAGTATAAGCTATGAGAGTTGAAGAGAATGTGCAGAAAAGAGGACTATAACATCCACATCTAGTAGATGAATCTTTTATAACAATTTAGTTATCAATATTTATACACATTTTTTCTTAAGCGAGTTGAAGCTTCCTTTGGGTTGTAGCCATAAATCATAATATACTCTTGATTTCACTTGTGAGGCTAGATTTGGACAATAGATCCAAGAAGCTTTCTCACTGCATGATTTTTTCCCTTGTTGATTTTTCTATTTCAATCCGGTGTCCTATGTGCAATGATGTTATGTGTGTTTATCATTCTAAATTTCTCTAGAAAATTTAGTTTAAATTTAAAATTGAATTTTTTAATTAAATTGAATAAATTTAAGGGATTACTGATTTACCCCCCTTTTAGTAATACATTGTGTTCAATAATTGATATCAAAGAAAGTTTCCATTGAGAAAATTAATAGCTAAGGTAGATCTTGGAATTGAAAACATAGATTCTAATGTACTACCTAATCCTCTAAAGGATAAAAAGACATAATAGACTTCAATGCAAACAATTGTGAGGTTGAGATGGAAGGGTAACTCATATCTACACTAGAAGATCTAGATACTACAGAGCTTAAGGTCAAATTCAAGGAGTTAGAAGAAACAATCACTAATTTAAAAGTTCAGGTTAAGAAAGAAAAAATGAAAATTACAGGTTGCCTAAATACCGAACTCAAAGAATCTAAAGGAATAATCACAAAGTTAAAAGTTTTGTTGAAAACCTGGAATACTAAGAGAGGAAGGGTTAATTATTATTCCCTTGAAAATATTAAAACATTTAATGAAGTATTCACTTAATATAACCTAAGTGCAAAAATCAAAAGAGTAGAAAACACATAACACATAAAACTAGATTTATATGTGGAAAACCCAAGATGGAAAAAATCATGGAGATGATGAACTCTCAAATATTATGTAACCAGTTACAAGCAGTGGCTCACTATTAGGATGGGTTACTACTAGAAAGGGGCTCACTACCCAAAATACAATGGCTCAATGTTGAAAGATGGCATATAACCAATATTACAAAATTGAATTGGTAGGATTGCATCTATCATATACAAGTGATACAATTCCACTAAGGTACATAATAATTTTCACATTCATTGCTCATTTGTTTTTCTAAAAGATCACTTTTTACATTTTCTACCATTTGCATATACAAGATACATCTATACTTTCCTTTGCAAGGAAACTGAATATATACGATCTAAGTCTTGTTCAAGTTGGCCCAACTAGAGAGGAATAAAACCCAAAATCCTTTACACACTACTACCAAAATAACTCTTACCAAATTAGAGATGTCAACCAAAAACAAAAAATTATTTCCAACAAACCAAGAGATGAGTGAACAAAAGGTTACCATTTTACTTCTATTATTTCTCAATAAGACTGAACCAAAACTTTAATCTACATTGTGTTGATAAAAAGGGAAAGAAATTACTAGACCCAAAACTAGTGCCACAACCTGAGATTTCAAATAAGGACATTGGATCAAATATAAGGCACAATCCCAAAAACCTGCATGAGCATTTTTACCATACCAAACTAATCTGGATCTAAAGATATACTAGACCATGCTAGTCCCATATTGGAATAAGATAGAACTAAGTTGCCAGACCTCCAAACCAAAATAGTGACATCAGTGACAACAATATGAAAAGTTCAAGTTGAGGAAAGAAAAATAATTTCATATTGTGTGAACTCTAAGCTCAATGAAAAATAACTTGAGTGTTCTAAACTTGAGGAGTATATCGTCTCTCCGAGGAAATAAATGGAGAGAGTAAAGCATCAAATTGATAAAGGCCTAAAAATCAAGAAAATCTCCAAAAGTCTTGATGAAGTAATTGATAGGCAATAATCTTGAAAGGATAAAATAATTGTCTTTGACTTGAAAGGGGTTAGAACGCAAAGTCACATGATTTTAAACACAGTCTTAAGATCAAGAAGATTGAAGCTTGTACTAAAATATAAAAGAAAATAAGTAGATATTGGATAATGAGCATACAAAGGTCAATGATTAGAAGAAAGGCTTCAAGAGATCCCTTTCTAAAAAATGTCATTCCCAAGAATTTAAAATCCTTTCAAGGTTATTATTATTCTTGCAATAATTTTGGTCAAAAATCATTTTATTATAGAACCAAAGTGAGAAGAAATGATTACATGAGTACGAGATCAATTGCACCTCAAATCTATATAATACTATGTGCTCTCATTTAGTCTAAGGTTATTTTTATGTACATAATAAGTTTGGTCACAAGGATTTAGATTAAAAATTATAAGTAAGAATAAATAACTATAGTTTGGATTACACTATTGTCTACTACAAGTACAATAACTTAGGGCATAAAATAAATTTTTGTAGGAGTAATACTATGAAACCACCTACTCATAACAATAAAAAGGAGAATACTTTGAATGAATAGAAGAAAAAAAATACAAAGTTTGGAGAAATAAACAAGTGCAAGATCTAATGAAAAGACACTTGACACAATGTTTGTGCAACCTGCACACAACATCCTAATAGTTTAAGCTAGAGAATTGACTTGGGGGAGTCATTATTTGCAAATATTTTAACCCCTTATAAAATATAAGATGTTGAATGTTACATCATACAAATGGAATATGACACCTTATCTAGGGGATACAAATCATAGGTGATATCAAGATGTTTGTTGAAGTTGAAGACAAATAACTCATCATGCAGAGGTTTTCATAGTGCTTTTGCATTTGTGTTAACACGGACTAGTCCAAAATATAACATTCTAATAAGGAAAATGTGTATTCACTATGTGGATGTTAGGGAAAATGAAAAGAGTATATGTTTCATCTACTTGATCTAATCTTATTCGAAAGAAAATATTTATTTCCAAGAGCTAAGAAGAGAAGTTATTCAAAGATATTGTATGCAAAAGGAAAAACCCTATTGACGATATATTGAGGTATTTTTCAAATTTTACAAAACCCTAGATTCAGAAAGTTAGAAAGGTTTATCATGGAAGTTCTAAGGGTTATTGACATTGTTGACCAGCCAATGGAAAAATAAAAGAAACACTTGCTCAAGGCTAGGGAAGTAGGAAAGGAAGGGGTGTTCTCCTTTGTTCATATAGAAGTTATGTAGACTAAAGATGTCAAGATGTACATTCATGTATCACTAAATGAAATAAATCATATAAAATTTGAAGAAAAAATAAATCATTTGTTGGAGGATGATGGTCAATACTAACTAGAATATGAAAATGTCCAAGCCAAACATGTGGACATATGAGGATTACCTTGATTTTAGGTATGAGAGAAAGTGGATAAAGTATATCCTAATTATAATTCATGAGGAATTCATCTATATGGATAACCTCTATAGAATAACCAAGGATGCAATTAGGGTTGTTATTGGGATTTGGTGTACTAGATCAATCTTGGTAATGAAGAAAAATAAGAATACATTTTTATATATTTGACTATTGTACTATCTTGGCATTGATGTCAACTTAATGGAGAGATTGTTGGTTATGTTATCATTGATGTCAACCTACTAATTTAAACTTGATGGATCTTGCTCTCAAACCAATGGGGTGACAAAGATGAAGATGAAGATAGCAGATTGATGAAGATAATATCTACCACGGAGTTTATTTTTTAAGACTTATGGATGCTAATCACATGTAGTTACTTGTTGAAGATATTTGAATGAGCTAGTTTTTGAAGACATGGAATAGAGTTCTATAGTTGACAAAGAGTAGTATGTATTACATGTGTGGTTGTTGTTGCACCAAAAGATTGACCTATCAATGAACCATACAACCACTAGACTTATAGAATCCAAAAGAGGTGGTTAAAGCATGTTGCGAATCCTGCAATGGATGTTGGTGCACTACAAACAATCCCCCCAATGTCACTTGTCATAGGCCCGCATAATTCACGGAGGAGATTCAAACCTGTGACCAAGATTTGATACCACTTATTACAGATGACATCAAAATATATATGGATGAATAATCTTATTGGTTAAATGTCAAAGTTATTTCTTATTAGAAGTTCATGATAATTTCTAATTAGATTGGATGTCAAAGTATTTTGATTGATAGATTGTTGTTACTCAATTGTACTAGTGTCAATGTCCTTGGCTAAGGGATTTGCTTCACATTTCTTTATTTATAAAGATATGTTTGTGCTAATTTCAAGTTGTGTTCATAGAAATTTTAAGATGCTAAATACAAAGTTTCATGACTTTATTCATCCTACGATGAAAGTTAAAGTTGATTGAGTACTAGATTGTATTCTTTATAGTTTTGTGGGTTTTAAGGAGAAATGAAAATGATCCAAATTTTAGCCTATGATTATCTAGTTGGAGAATTTCCTTTTATTATTTGTATCTCACTTCCCTCTACATTTCAAATTCTCATATGTATCACAACTTTTGATTTTAATCGATATATCTCAAAACTAGTTGACTAGTTGTACATGGTGTTTGGTTTCTCAAGTTCAAGATGTTTGCATGAGCTTGTTTGGACTTGATTACATGTATAGAAGTTTATATATCATTTATTATTTCTATTTGATGTTATATTTTTATCTACATGTTGTTTCTAGACTATTCCAATACTCTTTGGTGATTGATTTGGAAGTTGAGAGGATAAGTGGTTGTGTGGCCAACTTGGTTTTATTCCAACATTGCTTTGGTATTTATGTCAACTTGGAGAAGTATTTCAAGAATTTTTGGGTCCTATTTATTCCTTTTATTTTTGTGATTACACAAGGAAGGATTTTACATGGTCATCACATAAACAGATCCAAACAAATAGACAGAATACCACAGAAAATCCATTCTCCTATCACACACAAGAGCCTCATTGATTAAAAAATTGCCCAAACTAGGTATAAAAGAACCATCCATAGTTTACCAACATCATGATTTTGTTCATTATATCTAATTCACATAAAATACTAATTATAAGTGGTATGATTTTCCTCAAAATCGGGTATAGAAAACCACCCATACAAAAGCACCAAAAATTCAAACTTAAAAATATGAAAAAATGGAAAAACCCATTTACGTTCATGCATACCTCATCTCAAAAAAATAATTATTTCATCAAAATACTCAATAAATTAAGATCCATCCATTATAAGTATTTATACAAGAATGGAAACTATTGGAATGCTTTGGTTTTCCTACTTACGCTAACAAGAAACACCAATCCAATCCACTAATATTTATTATACCAATAGATAATGCATGATTGTCCACACTGCTCACAAATACTCATCATCACAACTCAACCAATTATGGAGATAGACCCTCTTTCATATTTCTTCTTCGCATAAGTATGCACTTGTACAATAATTCACACAAGTATACAGATATCATTCTCCACTTACACAATCACACTCAATCCATAATTATTTTTCCTTTATTTATATCAATCTAAAACTTGTGAAGTCTCCCACAATAGGCTAGGAAACTAGCCGAATGTAATTTGAAATAGGTCGACACTAAAAATTACTATAGTGGGGATGAATGAGAAATGGACCAAAAAACATTATGTTTGGGACCAAAAATATAATTATACACATAATATTTCCTCTTGCAATAACTAAGACAAAATATTGAAGTGCAAATACCCAAGGTTGTCCAAAGCTAGAGTAGAAACACCATCGAACTTTGAAGCCAAGTCTCCAAAATACAAAATATCATGCTAACTAAAATAAATGAAGCTAAGGACATTAATATCTCATTTCCATAAGCGTGTCATAAAAAATAGTCATGCAGAGAAACACAAAGTAGGCATTTCAGGTAGAAACCATAATCAATCATAGCTAAACATAGGCAATTGCCAAATCCATTGTACCACATTTCAAACCACAAAAAACTTGAAATATATATCTCTAAAGAGCCTTCAACACCATAAAAAAATCTCATTAACAAATTCTCAACATACAGAGTATGTGGAGCAATATACTCAACATTGATTATAGAAAACAGTTACAGATGACAACAACAACTAGTTGACATAAATGATAATCATACCAATGCATCCATATTGATTCCTCAATCACTCCTTAATTTTACAACACATTATGGTTCTAAATGTCCTTATATGAAATCATATAGTGGTAACGATAATTTTAGAAGAAATATTTTTTAAATAATTGTTTATGCCAAAGAAAATAGTTATTCATTATAAGATGAGGAGCCTTACACACCTAATGATGATAGAAAAAAAAATCTTTTTATGGTTCTAAATCTTGGAAACAATAGTGATAACAATTAAAGATGCACAAATAAATTTTTCACTCTAGAATATGGTTATAAAACTCAGAGATCTAAGTTTACTCCCTTTGACGCAAAATAGGAGACAAAATCTTGGGTAATTGGCAATGGATGTTCAAATCACATGACTAGTGATAAAATAAAGTTCATTAATCTTGAAAATGGGATGGAGGATTAGTCAAGTTTGGAGATGATACCTCTGAAAGGATTTGTAGAAAAGGAACAATAAGAATTGATAGAAAGAATAAGAAAAATGATGTTCTGTATGTCAAAATTCTTAAGCATAATATTCTCAGTATAGGAAAAATTTTCAACAAAGGATACAATCTTATATTTTATAATGGTGGTTGTGAAATCAGAAAAGTAGACACTAGAAAATTGGTGGCAGAAGGATCTACGACTGATGGAAATGTATATCATCTAAAGTATGCAAATGGAAGAAAGTCTCTTTTGACATAGTGAAGTGATAGATGGATATTTCATAGGAGGATGAGACACATTAATTTGGATAGCCTTTAATGGAGATAAACTCTACATGTATGCAGTGAGAGACATGCGAAAGATTACTAATCCTACAAACACATTATGCAAGGAATGTTAGTTTGGAAAGAAGACGAAGAAAACTTTCAAGAACACGAGGCACTCTACCATAGGACCTTTGGATCTAGTTCATATTGATCTATGTAGACCCATCAACACTAGAAGTCTCCAAGGTAACATGTATTTCATGTTACTTATTAATTATTTTACTAAGATGACATGGTCAAAATTCCATAAAGAAAAGTTAGAAGCATTTGATAGGTTTAAGGTCATTAAGAAAGTGGTTGAGAATGAAAAAAATTAAAAATAAAGTTTCTAAGACTTGATAGAGGAGGTGAATTCACTTCATATGAGTTTGATATATTTTATGAAGATCATGGAATAAAAAGGCAACTACCTCCTCCTAGAACTCCTCAACAAAATAGAGTTGTGGAAAGAAAGAATAGGATTTTCCAAGAGATGATAAGAACTATGTTGAAGGAAGCTAACTTGTACACACTAGAGAGAGACATTTCATATTGTTGTCTACATTCTTAAAAAGGGTAAACCAAGAGTGAAAACACTAGGACCCCTAATGACCTATGGTATGGAAGACTTGCTATGGTCAAATACTTTAGATTATTTGGTAGAAAGTGTTATATTAGATATTAAGACGATTTAGGAATGTTTGAATCGATATCTAATCAAGGGATCTTTCTTGGATACTTTACAAGGAGCAATGCCTATAGATTCTACACCAAAATACTAAGAAAGGTGGTTGATAGTGCAAATATCAGAGTTGATGAAAACATACATTAAAACATATGTGAACTGGAAGGATATGAATCAAATGAACCCTCTTGCATAGAGGAAGAAAAGGAACCCATGAAAAAGGAAGAAGCTCTGAAGAAGAATCCTAAGACTCCTACCAATTATGTTCAAAAGAACCATTTGGAAGATTTTATTATTGGAGACAAAAATGAAGGTGTGTAGATCAAAAGGAAAGGTGCAATGGAAAATGAACAACTAAACTTGTGTCTACTATCAAAGTTCAAACCAAGGATCTAGTCAATAATGCAAGAAAAGATGAATTTTTGATAAAGAAATGGAAAAAGAACTCAATTGGATTGGGAAGAATCGAGCTTAGGAACTGGCTCCAAGGCTTGCTGATAAGAATTTAATAGGAATGAGATGCCAAAATTTTGTTAGTGAATATTGTGTAGGTAGCCATTACATGAAATATTAGAAACTCATTTAATTTTGTAGGTCATATACAAATGCATTCAAAATGGGGTCACATGAAAGGACAATATATTTTGAGGGCTTGGATTGAGAGAGCATTTAGGTTTTACTTGGAGGTTTAATGACTTGGGTGTAAATTGAAATTTGGTGGCAATTATCATAACACATTATCCTAGATCTTATGTGCACTTATCTTTGATCCTTGTATTTGTAGAACTAGTCTAGTAGAAATTGTATTAAGGATTTCTTAATCTTTGTGACCTCTAATAGCTTTCCCAAATGTGTTTGTAAACACTAGCTAGCCCTACAAAAACTCACATATTATAAATCAATACATGTGAATTCTAGTTGTTCATATTATGCCATATTGGATCTATGAGTTATAGTTTAGATCTATGCGTAGTTTAGATTTGCACTCATGAAGATTAAATTTGCACTTTTAGAATTAATTTAGGTTAAGAAATAGTTGATTCCTAGAATTTGAGGTCTTCATCTAGAATACTCTTAAATTTTTCAAACATTCACAAATCAACTTTTGACAATACATATTATATTTAAATTTATTTTGATTCCATACTTATTCAACATTTATTTTAATTATCAATCTTAACTCTAAACACCTATTATTCTATAATTATTTATTTTGAATAAATTATAATGAAAAACACAACACGTTATTTTCTATTACAAACATATATAATCACAAACTTCATTTCATATATTAAATAAAAGTAATCTCTAAACCAGTTTTTGAACATTCCTTAAAAATAATTATAATTCTTGATCCTTAATAAATGTGTTATCCTTCATGCTCTCAAATAAATAGTTGACATGTTGTCATCTCAAATAACCAAAATAATCCTTTCAGTTATATCATCTTCATCGACTCTACTTTAAATCCATATATAACTCTTAATCAGTACTCTTCATCAATATTACTTTCAGCAAATGTCAAAATTACAACATTGTTTCTTTGAACGAAAGCCTAATCATAATCTACATAATCAATGCAAGGTAGAGCCAATTTGTGTGTTTTCTATATCAGCCTTCCAGGTACAGTGTGAAACCAATGTACTGGTAATTTCTGTTAGTCACTAGTTTTCATCACTCTATAATTTGCAAAAGGAGGAGGATACCAAGATAGTATGGTGCGTACAATTCTCCAAAATAGGTAGGGCCTTTGAAAGAACAACTAGATTGTGACAGATCCTCAGTTTATGGTTGATGGGTCACATAATGGTCTATCGATAATGCAAGTCACTATCACAGATCTAATTTTCTCTAAGCTTAACGAATGAAATGCTAACAAGTTTACAACTCATGATTAGCTATCAGTGGAAAAGTATTCAAAGCAAGGAAGATATTCATTTTGGTCCTAAGAATCACTGTAACTGGTTTCTTAAGATATTCCAAAATCCAAATCTTTTATTTCCATCAACACAACTATCAACGGCGATTACTAAGAATTCCTATGAAAACCCATTGAAGTAAATGCACCTTTCAATTCCATGAATGCCTGTGGAGTGGTAAAGATTGTTATTGCCTCAAACTCACCAGGGATAGAGAGTTTTCTTACAAACAACAATCATTCTGAACATTCAGATAATAAAGACCCAATGAAAATGGAAGCACTTTCCTTAGTATCATTGCATTTTTAGGAAAGTTAATGGCAGCAATAATCGACCCTACATGGCGTTCTGCTAGAAGGGAAAATTATAAGATAACCAAACTCAAGAGTTCCCACCCATGTCTTTTCACTGAAAGTGACAGAAAAGACAGTGCTGCAAGAAAGATGGGTGGCTAGCTCAAAAGTAAACAGTACCCATGTTCTTTGTTACTTGAGATTCTTGAATAATGAACAGTAGATTGACTATTAAAGTAGGGTTGGGTCCTCCACTTCAACAATCTATGTGCTGTACTGTTTATTGTATGGGGTTTCATTTAGTAAATTTGGTTTATAGCGTGTGCATTCATGACATATTAAAGAATATCTTTATTTCTAAGAAATATTACTTCAAATTCCTTTTTTTGTCACTTTCCTCGAATATCCACCCAATACCATCCACAACTCTTTTCCTCTATAGACCCTCTTAATCCCCAACCCCCCTCCCCTTCTATATAGGCAATATATTGCCTTATTTTTTGTCCATTGTAAACCCCCCAATATGAACACATGTGGTGCCCCATTAGTGAAGACCCCTGGTTTATTGTAGGGCTTCAAATTCATGCATGGCAAAGCTATAAAAGACCATAAATATCTCAGTACAGCTACGTTAATTTTCTCCTCTACGCAATTTTTCCAACATGCTTCAGAATATGAAGAAACAACAGGAATGAATTCGTCAATACATTTGTTCCAGTCGCAATGATTATTGTTAAATGTTTAGTAGATTAGTAAAGAGATGAATTTAGGACCTTCCATTTACTGTTGGATGTCTTTACCACTAGATTACATAGAAGTGGAATGCAGGTCCTCCCACTTATTATTGGGTGTCTTACCACTGAGTTACATAGGAGTTGGATTTAAGGTGTTTTATCAGTAAGTTACATGTCTATTTGATGAGCAGTCCATTTTTGGTTCAGTGTATCTCATATTCTAATACCCTCATTTATTTCTGAGTGTCTTACGGCTGAGTTATCATTCTATTTGGTGAGTAGCCTATCTGTGGTTCAAATGTGACTCATTTTACAACACCCCCATTAGTCAAACTACAAATGCTTAAGAATCCTAGCTTGACCTAGTTCAGCTTACCTTGCTTCAATATATTTATCATGGACAAACTAAGAATTGTATTATCATGGACAAACTAAGAATTGTATGTAGGACCTTCTATTTGCTATTAGGGCGCTGTACCATTGAACTACCATCCTCTTGTTAATCAATCCATCTTTGATTCAAATATACCTTATTTTCCAACAATTATTGTAACTATGTGAAAACTGTTTCATGATATAATATTTTTATAGCTACCAACCAGTCTCAGAAATTTCATGCCTCACATGGTGATATTGTGATGCCTAAAGGACTAATTATTACTGTCACGCAAATTCTCATAAAAAACCTGTGGCTAAATTTTCTGGATAAAGTTCTGTTGGGACAAGGATATTAGCTTGGAAACAATTTGAAAAGGTGTCAGTAGAGTAGTGAGATTTCTTCAGAATTTATAAAAAGAAAAGTGAAACACAAGAAATTTAGAAATCTTTTGTTCTGTTATGTGTTCCTGCCTTTAGCAATGATATGGCATCTCTGTAAGGAATATAAATGCTTTTCATGGCTATAATTGGCGCTGTCAGAATTGTAAATTGTACAATAGAGTCAGAGGATGTCAAGTGGAGCTATAAGAGAGATAACAATGAAACTATACAGCCCATTTTAAAAATCTGACAGACGTGAAGCTGCTTTTTTTCTGATAAGTGCTTGACAAAATGAAAAGTCAAGTTGGTTGGTATTTGGTGTCCCATGATCTTGTCGATTTAGATATCAATGTCCACAAGTGGAGTGGACTGTGGGAGCACGCAAGTGTGCTTTCTAAAGGTGAAAATAGGCAATTTATTGGACAGCCTAGAGATATTGTATGGTGTTTTTTAATGTTATAATTCTATCCATGGAATTTTACATATTGGATGATATCTTTAAAATAACAATAAATAAGTAAACAGAAATTTTAGGTTTATTTTTATAGTGAGGAATTAAAATATTGTCAAAAGGTATTTGGTTTAATTGTACTATAGTTGGTGTAAGTATATAAATTTCACACTTTTTTAATTTTACATATATAAAAATAGTTAAAATAAAGTTTTTTAACAATCAAATAACAATTTTAATAAATGAGTTAGAGAAATAGAACAAAATTAAGTCTAGTAAAATATAAGTATATTAACTGAAGTGAAACCTCAAAATTAGGTGAGGTTACATCATTTCAATCATTCTAGAAGGTGTTTAGCTAATTTCCCTTGAGCTCTTCATCATCTTGTATGGTTTCTTTTTCTTTTACTTTCAACAATTTGAGGTTGTTGGGAGTGTTATAGATAGTAGTGCAACTATAGTTTGCCATTTTTATAGGTTTTGTTTTGATTTCAATGATGTCCCCCTCCAAAACTACCATCATATTATATTGCATAGTGATGTCTATCTTGAGCTTGTTTGTTTCCACGGTATTTTCCTATTGATTAGATAAAATCCAAAAACAGTGCATAAAGATAAAATCTTCTTCATCTCCCTATAGGTGAGGTCCTCCCTATCTAGTCTCTTAACCAATAATGAAGATTTAAGGTTAATTTTATTGAATTCATCATGAACACATCTAGAAATTTTGATGTGTTTGATGAATTTCTTATGCATTTCAATCATTTTTTCCTTGATTATATTAGCTTTTAAAGTCACGACACAAACAAATTATGATTATATTACTCATTGAAGCCACATCACCAATAAATGATGTAGGTTAATATGTGTTAGGGATAAAATCCTTCAAAACCCTTTTAGTCTCTTAGATAACTGGAGAAACACAACATTTTTCCTTATGAAACTCTTTGCCCCTCTCCTAGATATTAGAGATAATGTAACATTACTCTTCTTGGTGGTTAGAATTCTCAAGATAGACATTTTTATTTCTTTTTCTTGTAATGTTTAGAAGGATAATCATCTGTCAAACTCTCTCCTAATGAAGCTTATAAATGAAACTGGAGAGGGTTAGTTGATGGGAAAGGGTCATTGGAGTATCCTTTTTGTTGGAGAAGATTTAAGTTTTTTTAGTAGATGTTTAGTAAGGGGTGGAGTAGAGGATACAGGACAGGGGATTTAGAGATAATGACATGCTATATAGCAATATAATTAAGGACCGTGATTGAACTCCATAACTTGTCT
The DNA here is from genome assembly GCA_018584345.1 of Thuja plicata. Taxonomy (NCBI): domain Eukaryota; kingdom Viridiplantae; phylum Streptophyta; class Pinopsida; order Cupressales; family Cupressaceae; genus Thuja; species Thuja plicata. The sequence continues at coordinate 6,508,782 of MU227179.1, forward strand.
TGCCAAGTCCTTAGTCAATTTATTGAATATCATGTTGATCTTTTAAGTAACATGTGACATTTCAATATTTACTTAGTTTGGTTGGATTAAAAACAATATTGTTTGTTGTATTAAGTCCTATCTATGAATGTTCTAAAGTATTTATAGTATCAACCTATTTGTCAAAACTTTCCATTTGTGGTCATAATCAAAAGTGTCAACATTTGAATTCTAAAATATTGTCAACTTGATGACCTGTATAAATTGATTAAAAACCTTGATTTTGGATAATGTCAATAGCCACAATCGATATTTTAATTATGAATCCATCATTTCCCTACATGGTTGTATGTCATTATGCAAAGAAAATGCTTCTAAGATGGCTAGATAGGACAACATTTTCACAAAATCCAAGGAAAATAATAAATTTGCAAGGTTTTTCACATAGTTACATGATGATTTAATGTTGTGACAATATTAAAATCAACAAAATCCATGCCCAACTTAATCATTTGTTCAAAGCTCTAGCAAAAAATTATTGATAAAACAAATTAAAATATTTATATTTACTCACATCTCTCTGGACCATGCTTGATGAAGGGTGCTCCCCTTATTAACACAAACACACAACAAAATTGAGAATAACAAGATTTGCAAAGACAAGAAATGTGCTTTCTATTATCCACCATGAAATGAAATTATAATATTCTAAAATACAACATGCACCTTCAGAAATGCAACATGCACAACCACATGTGCATTTTATTACAATAATCTGCAAGCCAGAGCCACCAGCTGCATAACCCAGAACTACCCTAGACAACCCTACGGGCCTTCAATATATAGGCAATTTTAACTGCCTAAGAAGACTCTAGAAATTAAACCCTAAAGTTTGAGGCTGACCATCCCTAAGATATTATTATTCATTTTTATTACATAAGAGTAGGCCCAAACAACTTCGGAACCCAAAAAGAAATTTTGAAGAAACTTTAACATTTTCAAGTTCAGGTAGCACAAATTTTGGAGACCATAACTCATCAACCGTTGACGCGATGGGCTGCTGTAACCCCATTTCAGAAATTCCAAGAAGTTCTCTACAACGCCTGACTTGGGCATACCCAGTCATTCAAAATTTTGACCCCATTCGGATCCTCTAAAGCCTTCAAAACTAAGTTTAAAGTTTCTATACCCTGTTGCCAATACCAAAAATATCTAATATCTACAAAACTAGACTTTATCTGGAAATGAAACTTTACTGACAGGTTGATACAATCAAAGTGAATCTCCAGGTAAGAAAATAGAATAGTCTAAGCTCAAATGGAAAACTTACTGAAAATAGTAACTTTCCAGAAATAGTAACTCTGCACAAAATAAACCTTATTGAAAAGAAACCAAAAAATATTTTTGGGTGATGCAAGATTGCTCTTACACCCAGGATGCTCATGCATCAGACACCTGGGGTAATTTGAGAAGTGACCCTATCACGTCTTAGGTGGTCAAAGGAAAACCAAGACGGTTAACCTCCTCCCTTGATAGCCATGATGAATCTTCTACAGGTCGTCCTTTCCATTTGACCAAATATTCTTCATATGTCATGTTCCTTGTGATTCTTCCAACACGACTATCCAAAATATCTTCAATCTCCTCTATAGCTGAAGTAGTTGCTTGAATATTACACTATGCTTCTATGATATGATCCTTAACACCTCCTTCATGGTATTCTATCAAATCTAAAATGTTAAACATAGGTGAAATAATGAGTTCACTAGGAAACTCTACTTCATAAGTATTTCCTGAATCATGCTTCTTCAGTATTTTGCATGGTCCAAACTTCTTCATCTTCAACTTATTATATTTTTCCAATTGAAATCTCTCATATCTAAAATGAACCATGACTTCATCTCCCACCTGGAATTCCTTATGCCTCCTTTGCTTGCCTGCTTTAGCCTTGTACTGTGTATTAATTTTATTAATATGCTACCTCACCTCCTCAAGAAAATTCCTCAAGTGTTCTGCAAATTCTTCAGCTTCAGCGCTACTTGTCTCTCCTTTGTCCAACTTTCTTAATTCTAGTGCATTTTTGGGACTACTTCCATATACTATCTGGAATGGTGATTTACCAATGCTCCTATTGACAGAATTATTATATGAAAATTTTTCCTATGGTAAATCCAAATGTCATCCCTTTGGTTTATCTCCAACTAAGCATCTCAAAAGGTTTCCCAAACTGATGCAGAGGCTTTGATACTCTAGGCTTTTCTCCACTCCAAGTTGCTTAAATGACTAACTCAACCATCCAATGTTTGTTCTTTGTTGGATCTTCCTTCTTTTAGGACCTCCAAGACCCTCTCTACAAAATTCTCCTCAAAGGTATAGTTGGTACTTTGAAGACTCCAAGATTTCTAGGCCTAACTAGTCCAACTAGTTAACCAAAAGCCTAGTTTTTTCCTCTAGAACTCCACCTAGAATGCCAATCCTTTGTCAAGGATCTTCCCACACATTCACCAAGAATCTCAACACCCTTATTGACCCATTATAGGTCATTCTATAATCATCCCAATACATCAAGACACTTTACCAATCCAATTGGTCACTAATTCACTAGGAGGCCTGATTGCTCAACTCGTAGTAGGTCTGTTTTCACCGATTTTGGTCATTTGCTCCCAAAATATCCAAATGACTACACAAAAAAAATTTAAAATATTCAAGACATCACCCAACACTATCAAAATCCAAAACCCTGACCTCTGGAAGCACCCAAAACCAACTTTCTTGTAGGCCCTAGATTATAGCCTATTAATTAGGCCTTTGGACCAATCAACATGAATAATTGACAAACTTGTCTCCAATCTTTGATTCACCTCCTACCACCTTTGAATCCTTTTAGGAGAATATTTTTTGCATCTAGAAATTCCACTAAGTCTTCCCCAAAAGGTCATGGGTGCTTGTTCAAATCCTTCCTTCTCCTTGTCCTAGCTCACCTGGTTTCACTAGTCAGCCATAGGGATTCACTTCTGGCCTGTGAAATCCATTGAAAAAACCAAAAAAAAAAAACACCCCTATCTATAGACCCTAACCCTACTTTCCCCATGGTTTTAGACAATTCCACCGGAGGGATTTTAGGTTAGAGCCATTTCTAACTAGGTAACACTATTTTTGTCTTTGTCAGACCAGTGACCTTTAAAAACTTGAAACTTAACACCTATTGAACTTCAAAAAAAACTACATATTACATATGGAAGCTGAAATAAAGAAATACACTAAAATGGAGCCTGATCACCTATGCCAATCCGTACACAGTCATACAGAAGCAAAGATACAGTGCAGATTACACAAAAATGGGTACAGTCATTCGTACAAGGGTGTCAGAATTAAGTGTCTCAATCCAACATCTCATTAACCTTTCCAAAACATCGATCCCAAGCTCATATACTGAGTATGGGTAGTTACAATCATTTCTAACCACATTTTGTTATTTCTTGCAAAAGTTGCTCAAGCAACTTTTTGCATTTTGATGCATTTTGATTTTCCTTGTCAACTCGATGATTGATTTTGACTCCCAAGACCCTAAATAGGATATGTAGGGTCCTAAAACATACCTCTAACCCATGTTGTACTAAAATGGCAACTGTTCACCAACTGAAGCCAAAATGATCCAAAACACCTAATGAGCACTAAGGCCCTTACAAACATGAAGTTAAACTAACATTGCTTCCAACCTTTTGGAAATTAATGTAACACACACACAAAATCCTAATCCAAACCTTAACAACATCAAAACATCACATAGGGACGTGCCCTGCACCATAGTCCCCTAGACAAAATAACTCAAGTCCCTTGAGTTAGGAGGTCTTCAATGGTGACCCCATGTTTCAGAATATCCAGCTCTATCATCCAAGTGGCCTCAGCTTCAGGTAGTCCCTGCCACTTAATGAGGTACTCCTTATAGTTACCCTTCCTTGTCTTCTTTATCACTTTAGAGTCCAAGACACTTTCCAATTGCAATGGATTTGGGGTAGGCAAATCTTTCACCCAATCATCATCCTCTAAATCTGCAAGAGTGGATTGACCTATGTCTAGTGTTTGTGCCTTGTAGGGATATGGGTCACAAACATTAAAAATGGGTGAGATCCCCAAATCAGGAGGTACCTCCGCCTCATAGAAATTCTTTCCATACTTGTGCAAAATCTTCAAAGGTCCTATCTTTTTCATCAGTAGTTTAGTAGGATAACCCTTGGGTAGCCTTTCCTTCCTAAGATAGGCTAGTACTAGATCCCCAACCTTGAACTACAAGTCTCTTCTAGTTTGATCAGCTTTGGATTTGTACTTCTCCACTTGCTTTGTCAAAGTCTTATTGACTTGATCATGTAGCTCCTTCATCTATTCAGCAAATGACTCTCCTTGAGCACTCCTCTTATCCTTCAAACTGAGATCCCTCAACTCCAATATCCCTCTAGGATTGACCCCATATACTATTTCAAAGGGGCTCTTCCCTATACTCTTATTAATGGAGTCATTATATGCAAATTATGTTTGCGCTATGATGTGATCCCATGATTGACCATGTTGTTTGGTCAGAAACCTCAACAAATTTCCAAGTGACCTATTCACTACTTCTATTTTCTCATCTAATTTTGGATGATAGGCTGAAGAGAAAGACAAGTTTGTTCCAAGCACCTTCCATAAGGTCCTCCAAAAGTGACCTACAAACTTACTATCCCTATCACTTACAATATTCAGGGGCAATCCATGGATCCTCACAATATCCCTAAAGAGTAGACCTGCAATTTGAGAAGAATCATTTGTTTGCTTGCAGTGAATGAAGTGTGCCATCTTGCTGAAATGGTGTACCACAACAAACACGCTTTCATAACCCCTAGGTGTCTTTGGTAACCCCAAAACAAAATCCATACTAAGGCACTCCCAAGGCATTTGGGGTATAGATAAAGGTTTATACAACCCATTGTTGCTACTTTGTCCCTTTGCCCTCTGACAAATCTGACATTATTCTACAAATCTCCTAACATCTAACTGCATCTTAGGCTAATAGTAATTCCTATGTACCTGCTCCAATGTTTTATCCACTCTAAAGTGGCCTCCCAAGCTCCCTTGGTGTTTCTCCTTCACAATGTTTTCCCTCATTGGACACTGAGGTATACACATAAGGTGACCTTTAAACAATAGGCCTTCCTACAATACAAAATCATTGAAATCTACCTTGAACCCCTACTGAAATATTATACATGCTTCATAGGCTTCTCTAAAAATATTTGTCCTCCTAATAGAGGTCCTTCAAATCATCCATTCCTACACTTTTTAGTTGTATCTCTTGGATTGTGATTACTCTCCTACTAAGATCATATGCAACCTTGTTTCTAACCCCCTTCTTATGCTTAATAATAAATGTATAAGCCTGCAATGATTCTACCCACTTCATGTGCCTCTGATTTAGTTTTTCTTATCCATTTAGGAAAATTAGGGCATGGTTATCAGTGTAGACCACAAACTCCCTAGGTAGTAGGTAGTGCCTCCACTTATTGAGGGCTTGAACTATAGCATATAACTCCAAATCATATGTGGAGTACTTTTGCTTAGCCTCATTCAACTTTTTAGAGAAGAAAGCCATAGGGTGTCCTTCTTGGCTTAACAATGCTCCAATAGCCAACTTGCTAGCATCACACTCTACCACAAAGAGTTGATTGAAGTTAGTAAACCTAAGAGTAGGTATCTCTGCAATCATTTTCTTTAACATTTCAAACCCTTGGTTTTCTACCACTATCCATTCAAACTTACATTTGATTCCACCTTTTATGGTGTTAAGTATAGGGGCACACACATGACTGAAATTTCTCACAAACTTCCTATAGTAGGAGGCCAACCCATAGAAATTCCTAACATCCCCTATGGACCTAGGTGTAGGCCATTCCAAAATGGACTTAACTTTATTAGTTTCCATCTTCATACATCCATTAGCAACCACTAAACCAAGGCAAACTAGTTCAGTTTTGAGAAACCCACACTTTTCTTGATTTATCATCAACTTCTCTTGATGTAGCTTCCTTAAGGCCATCTCCAAATGCTTCATGTGATCCTCCTTGGACCTGCTAAAGATCAAAATATCATCAAGGTAAACTATTACAAACTTACCAATGAACTCTTCTAGCACTTCATTCATGAGCCTCATGAATGTGCTAGGTGCATTACTTAGGCCAAAGGGCATTACTAGCCACTCATATAGACCTTCATTGGTATTAAAAGTTGTCTTTCACTCATCACTAGGTCTCACTCTTATATGATGATACCCTGACCTCAAGTCCACCTTAGAAAAGTAACAAGAACCTCCTAAATTGTCCAACAAATCTTCTATCTGGGGCATTGGGAACCTATATCTGATTGTGATCTTGTTTATATTTGGAGTCCATACACATCCTCCATTTTCCATCCTTCTTAGGTGAAAGTACTATTGACACAACACATGGGCTCAAAATCTTCCTTATTAACCCCTTATCCAACAAATCTTGAATCTATTTTTCTATCTCTGCATTTTGACTTGGTGTCATCTTATATGCTACTTTGTTAGGCAACTTTGCTCTAGGAATAAGGTCAATCTGATGACTCACTTCCCTCATAGGTGGTAATGCACTTGGAAAACCATTATCTACTATGTCATGGTACTTCTCTAAAAGTGTTTGTATCTCTGGTGGAAAATTGATTTTCTCCTTAGTTTCCTCCTTTGGTTTTACCACTACTGCACAACAGACTTCTTTCTCCTTCTTCATGGCCTTTAGAAACTCTTTCCCACTCAATAACATCACACTTTTCCCCACATGCTTCTCTTCATTGGGTTCTTGCAATGGGTCCATTTGGAACTTCTTTCCTAGCTTGGTTATGACATAATTGTTCTTCTCTCCATCATGTATTTCTTTGACATCATACTACCATGGACATCCTAGGAGCAGATGACATGCATCCATAGGAAGTATGTCACATAGGACCTTGTCCTTATATTATCCAATCTCAAACTCTACTAGGGTTTTTTCATCTACCACTATTTGTTGACCCTTATTCAACCATGAAACCCTTATAGGGTGTGGTATGAGGTATCCTTCTCAACTTCAATTTCTCCACCATCTTTGTGGATACTATATTCTCAGTGGATCCAGAGTCCACTATAACTTTGTAAATCTTCCCATGAGACCTTCAAGTTATTTTAAACAAGTTCTTTCTCTGTGGTGGCTCTATAGTGCTAGGCACTTTTAACAAGGTTCTCCTTAACATCAAGTTCTCGCCATCCAATACTAGCCCTGCCTTGGAGATGAGAGAAGTAACACTTTGAGTGTCATCCTCTTGTACCAATTGATTCCTTCTATCCTCCATTGAAGATGAGGAAGTCTTTTCAGGACACCTTCCCATTGTGTGACCCACTTGGTTGCAGTTATAGCATATGCCAGTGAAAATTGAATTAGATCTCCCTTGGGGTTGGAACCTACCTCTTGGTGGTCCTCTACCTCTATATCCTCCACTTTGGAAAGATCCTCTATATTGGTTTCCTCCACTACTCTCCATAGAGTGATTGTCTTCTTGTCTATTAGAGCTTTTTCCTCTACCAAAGTTACCCTTGCCTCTCTGAAAACCTCTATTATTTCTGCCACCTCTTCCTCTTTGATGGAAGTCATTCCTTCTTCTAGCCTTGTTCTCTACTCTTAAGGCCTATTGGAAACATTCATGCATACCATCAGGAGCCATCATGCTAATCTCATCTTGTATCCCTTGCCTTAACCCATTAAGGTACCTGGATACCTTCTCCATTTCATCTTCTTGTCTCCTAGCCCTTAGGATCAGTTTATGGAACTCCTCTATGTAAGTACTCACTGACATTTCTTTTTGTCTTAGATTTTGTAGCTTTTGATATATTTGGATTTCATAATCAATAGGCAAGAATTGTGCCCTCAATCTAATTTTCATCCTCTCCCAAGAAACAATATTTTTCTTTCCACTACGTAACCTCTCATCCTACATCATGTTCCACCACACCAATGTAGATCCCTTGAGTCTAGCCTTAGCATAAATGACTCTCTTCTCCTTCGAGACTTCTTTGTAATCAAATTGGTTGTCAATGGCTTCAAGCCAATCCAACAACTCTTCTCCATTCAGGATGCCATAGTAATATGGTATGTTTTCCATGCTATCCTTGTTTAAAGACTTGAAGGCATCTAAGAATACCTTTTGTTCTTTTTCTATCTCAGGCTCTTTCCCTTTTCTTGATGACTCTTCTGTCTAACTTTCATCTCCATCACTTTCATCTCCCCATTCTATGATCTTACTTTTTCCCTTTATCTCAGAAACACTAGCCTTATCCAAGAGGCCCTGAACCAATTACACTATGACATCCCTACTCATTGCCTTAGGAGGCATGCTATCAACCTCTTGACTCTCCTCCCCTTCAGACATACACAATCTTCAAGATATTCCAGCTCTAATACCACTCTGATGCAGAGGGTTTGATACTCTAGGCTTTTCTCCACTCCAAGTTGCTTAAATGGCTAACTCAACCATCCAATGGTTGTTCTTTGTTGGATCTTCCTTCTTTAAGGACCTCCAAGACTCTCTCTACCAACTTCTCCTCCAAGTTATAGTTGGTACTTTGAAGACTCCAAGATTTCTAGGCCTAACTAGTCCAACTAGTTAACCAAAAGCCTAGTTTTTCCCACTAGAACTCCACCTAGAATTCCAATCCTTTGCCAAGGATCTTCCCACACATAAAAAAAGACTCTCAAAACCCTTCTTGATCCATTCTAGGTCATTCTTCAATTATCCCAATACATCAAGACACTTTTACCAATCCAATTGGTCACTAATTCACTAGGAGGCCTAATTGCTCAACTCCTAGTAGATTTGTTTTCACCAATTTTGGTCATTTGCTCCCAAAATATACCAATGAATCCACAAAAAAACTTGAAAATATTCAAGACATCACCCAACCCTATTAGAATCCAAAACCCTGACCTCTGGAAGCACCCAAAACCCAACTTTCTTGCAGGCCCTAGATTATAGCCTATTAATTAGGCCTCTGGACCAGTCAGCATGAATAATTGAAAAACTTGTCTCCAATATTTGATTCACCTCCTGCCACCTTTGAATCATTTTAGGAAACTATCTGGTGCATCTAGAAATGCCACTAATTCTTCCCCAAAAGGTCATGGGTGCTTGTTCAAATCCTTCCTTCTCCCTGTCCTGGCTCACTTGGTTTCACCAGTCAGCCATAGGGCTTCACTTCTGGCCTATGAAATCCATTGAAGAAACAAAAAAAAAAACAAAAACCCTATCTACAGACCCTAACCCTACTTCCCCCATGATTTTAGACAATTCCACTGGTGGGATTTTAGGTTAGAGTCATTTCTAACTAGGTAACACTATTTTTGTCTCTGTCGGACTAGTGACCTTTAAAAAATTGAAAATTAACACCTAATGAACCTCAAAAAATACTACCTATTGCATATGGAAGCTGAAAGAAAGCACTACACTAACATGGAGCCCGATAACATATGCCAATCCGTACATAGCCGTACAGAAGCAAAGATACAGTGCAGATTACACAAAAATGGGTACAGTCATCCGTACAAGGGTGTTAGAATTAAGTGTCTCAATCCAAAATTTCATTAACCTTTCCAAAACATCAATCCCAAGCTCATATACTGAGCATCAGTAGTTACAATTAGTTCTAACCACATTTTGTCATTTCTTGCAAAAGTTGCTCGAGCAACTTTCAAAGTTGCTAGCAACTTTTTGCATTTTGATGCATTTTGACTTTCCTTGTCAACTCGATGATTTATGTTGACTCCCAAGACCCTAAATAAGATATGTAGGGTCCTAAAACATACCTCTAACCCATGTTGCACTAAAATGGAAACTTTTCACCAGCTGAAGCCAAAATGATCCAAAATACCTAATGAGCACCAAGGCCCTTACAAACATGAAGTTAAACTAACATTGATTCCAACCTTTTGGAACTTAATCTAACACACACACAAACTCCTAATCCAACCCTAAACAACATCAAAACATCACATAGGGAGGTGCCCTGCACCACAAACTCCTATTCACAACTTATGTATGTCCATCAGTCTCAGGATGGTGTGTTGAGCTGAAATTCAAATCTGTCTTCAACTTTTTCCATAAGGCTCTCCAAAACTACCCAACAAACTTAGTTTCCCAATCTAAAACTATGCTCTTTCGTAATCCATATAGTATTAGCACCTCCCTGAAAAACAATTCTGCTACATGAACAATATCATTAGTCTTCTTGCAAGGAATGAAATGTACCATTTTTGAAAACCTATCCACCACTACAAAGGTGGAATCATGCCCTCTCTGAGTTCTCGGTAGGCCAAGAAAAAATTCCATACTAATATCCTCCCATGCCTTCTTTGGTACAGGTAATGGCTGATACAACCCTATATTGTTCTTCACTCCTTTCGCCATCTGACATACCCTGCAACCTTGTACAAATTTCTTAACATCTTGCTACAACTATGGCCAATAATAGTTCTCACTAACTAGAGATATGGTTTTGTCGAGCACCATAAATGTCCAGCCAGTCCTCAACTATGTTTTTATTTGATTAGATTCTCCCTCATGGAACTCTTTGGAATGCACAACTGACTACCTCTAAACAACATATCATCGTGGATTATGATATCCTACCATTTGGTTCTATCCAAAGTAATAGGTTCTCTATAAGCTTTCAGAGCTTCGCCAAAATATGGATCTTCAAGATACAAACTCTTGAGTTCCTTGAACCCAACAACCTCAAACTGCATTTATGTTAGAAAAATCAATATTTTTCTAAGGACATCTACAACCCTATTAAACTTCCCACTCCCATGTTTCAAAACAAAAGTGTAACTCTGTAAAAAATCAACCCATTTCAAATGCCTCTTATTCAACTTACCTAGACTATTCAATATTGCAAAGCTTGATGATCAGTAAATAAAACAAACTCTTTTGGCATAAGATAATGTCTCCACTTCCTCAATTCCTGAACTATAGCATATAACTCCTTATCATAAACATAATATTTTCTCTTAGCATCATTCAACTTCTCACTAAAATAAGCAATGGGTTTACCTTCCTGACTCAAAACTGCTCCAATAACATTACCACTAGCATCACAGTCTACTTGAAACACCTTGTTAAAATATGGAAGTGCTAAAATAGGCCATTTTGTAACTTTTTTTTTCAACAATTCAAAACTCTTATCTACCCCTACAGTCCACTTAAACTCTTTCCTATCCCTTCTCGTTGTTTCAGTCAAGGGTCCACAGATACTACTGAAACTTCAAATAATTTTTTTGTAAAAGATAGCCAAACCATGAAAATATCTTACCTCAGTAGCACTCCTTGGGGTAGGCCATTCGAGGATAGCCTGCACCTTCTCTGGGTCCATTTTTTAGACCTTTTGCTGAGACTACAAATCACAGATACACTAATTCCTTCTTCACAAAACTGCACTTCATTAGATTAATCAACAAATTCTCTTCCCTTAACCTCTCAAACACCTTATGAATATGCATCATATATTATTCCAATGTCTTACTAAAAATCAAAATATCATCTAGGTACACAATAACAAACTTACCCTGAAATTCTTTCAGTACTTCATTCATGAGCCGCATGAATGTGCTCAATGGATTGGTTAGCCCAAAAGGAATGAATAACCACTCATACAAGCCCTCCTTTGTCTTGAAGGATGTCTTCCATTCATCTCCTTCTCTGATCCTAATTTTTTGATATCTGCTCTTTAGATCTATCTTTGTGAAATACCCAGCTCCACTCAAACAATCCATAATATTATCCATTCTTGGAAAGAGAAATATGTACTTGAAATTGATCTTATTGATAGCTCAAGAATCTGTACACATCCTCCATAATCCATTTTTCTTTGGTTCTAATACTGTTGGTACAACACATGGGCTCAAGCTCTCTTAGATCAATCCCTTCTTCAATAACTCATGCACTTGTCTGTTCAATTCCCCACTCTCTTCTAGAGTCATCCTATGAGCTTCCTTGTTTAGAAAACTGGCCCCTGGGATCAAGTCCATCTGGTTACTGATCTTACTCACTGGTGGTAATCCATCAAGTACATTATCAGAAACAATATCCTGAAACTCCTCCAACAAGTCTCCAAGTTCTTCATGTACATCTTCTACTTCTTCTTTACCCACTTTTGGAATTAGGGGAAAACACATATACTCATGTCTCATACCTTCTAAGAAATTTCTTCCATTGACTAAACATATTCTGGCATTAATACATACCTTTTCTCCTATTTCCTTCAATGGCTTCAGCTTGTGTCGGAGTCCATCCTTTGTCAAAGAATAAGTATTAGCATGACCATCATGTATGACATGCATGTCAAACTGCCAAGGCCTTCCCAAAAAAAATGGCATGCATCCATGGGGATGATATCACAAAGTACCTCATCTCGGTAACCTCCAATCTTGAACTTCACTAAGCACTGCTCATTGACCAGGACCTTGTGGTTATCCTGCACCCAAGAAATTTTGTATGGACATGGGTGTTTTTTCCTTTCCACCTTTAACTTTGTGACCATTTCTTCTGATACCAGATTATCAGTGCTTCCACTATCAATAATCACATCAAAACACTTATCCTCACACTTGCATCTAGTGCAAAATAGGCTCTTCCTCTGATCTGAGCTCTTCTCTTCATTTATCAAGATCCTCCTGACAACTAGGGTTTCTCCTCTCTCAGCATCATCTGAGTGTTCTGACCATGTTTCTTCATTTTCATGTGCAACTCATGCCTGGAGTTCATTCCTCATATCTGTCTTTCCTTGACACTTGGGCATTCACAAGCTTGGTGTCCTTATTCTCCGCAATGGAAACATGTCCCACGAAAACCTCCTCTTCCTGGTGCTTACCCTCTTCCTCTTCCTCTCTAATCCCTATTGTTTGGATCATGGGGATGATTGTAATTATTTCCCCTCTGATTCTAGTGGCTACTTGACTCATCATTCTTTTTTTGATCTTCATTTTGGCCTCCATAAGACCGTTTGCTAGATTGTCCACCACAACCTCTTCCAGCTTGCTTGCTTTCAAAATTATTGTTCATCTTCTCTTCCACTCTTAGGGAAAATTGGTAGGCCTCTTTAATGCTGGTCATTCTAACCAAACTCAACTCATCCTGAATTATTGGCCGTAATCCATAAAGATAACAGATGACTTTTTCCTTCTCAAGTTCTGCATGACATGTTCTAATGAGGACTCGGTAGAACTCTTCTGTATACTCTTGCACATATTTTCCTGCTTGTTTCACCAGGAATGAGCTGTCTCTTTAATTTATCCACCATTCAGTCCCATCTTGTGATTTTCTCCTTTCCTCTTCTATTCCTCTCCAAGTGAATCTCCTGCCACCAAATTTTTTGCATGGCCCTTCAGTTTAGCCTTCACAAATTTGACCCGATCTAGGTCTTCAACATCTTCATACTCAAAGTATTCTTCTAGATCATTGATCAAGTCAATCAGCTCCTCTAGGTTGAGATTTCCCTAAAACATGGAAACTTCAATCTTGGGTCTGTTTCCAATCTTGGAAATGGTTCTCAAATGCCTATCATGTTCAGGATCTCTAGGCACTTCTGGTGCTTCTTGGTCACCTTTTTCTTCTTCTTTGCATTCCTCATCACTTTCATCTCTAACTAAAATATTCATTCCTCTATGATATTCATTCCTCTATGACGTTCCTCTTGAAATGCTTCCACTTGTCTCTAGAGGACTCTATAACCCTCTTCTGTCACAACTATAACTCTCCTGCCACGATTCCTTCATGGAGGCATTTTTGGTTCTTTATCACATGAACCCACAACCACAATCCTATTTTAAACTGCCTCACAATCAAAAATATATCTACACACTCAGGAAGTCCAGCTCTGATACCACTTGATGAAGGTTTCTCCCCTTATTAACACAAACACACAACAAAATTGAGAATAACAAGATTTGCAAAGACAGGAAATGGGATTTCTATTATTCACCATGAAATGAAATTACAATATTCTGAAATACAACATGCACCTTCAAAAATGCAACATGCAAAGAAACATGGGTATTTTATTACAATAATCTGCATGCCAGAGCAACTAGCTACATAACCCAGAACTGCCCTAGACAACCCTATGGGCCTTCAATATATAGGCAATTTTAACTACCCAAGAAGACTCTAGAAATTAAACAATAAAGTTTGAGACCGACCATCCCTAAGATATTATTATTCATTTTTATTACATAAGAGTAGGCCAAAACAACTTTGGAACCCAAAAATAAATTTTGAATGAACTTTAACATTTTCAAGTTTAGTAGCGCACCTTCAGGAGACCATAACTCATCAACAGTTGACCCGATGGGTCGCCGAAGCCCCATTTCAAAAATTCCACAAAGTGCTCTACAACGTCTATCTCAAGCATGCCCAGTCACCCAAATTTTCAACCCCATTCGAAGGTTCTAAAGTCGTCAAAACCGAGTTCAAAGTTTTTGTACCCTGCTTCCAATACCGAAAATATCAAATATCTACAAAACTAGATTTGATCTGGCAATGAAACTTTACTTGCAGGATGATACAATCAAAGTGAATCTCTAGGGAAGAAAATAGAATATTCTAAGATCAAACAAAAAATTGACTAAAATTAGTAACTTTCCAAAAATAGTAACTCTGTACAAAATAGCCCTTATTGAAAAGAAACCAGAAAATGTGTTTGGGTGATGCAAGATTGGTCTTACACCCAGATTCTCCTGCATCAGACACCCGAGGTAATTTGAGAAGTAACCATGTCACGTCTTAGGTGGTAAAAGGAAAACAAAGATGGTTAACCTCCTCCCTTGATAGCCATCATGAATCTTCTATAGGTCATCCTTTCCATTTGACTAAATATTATTCATATGTCATGTTCCTTATGCTTCTACCAACATGACTGTCCAAAATATATTCAATCTCCTGTGTAGCTGAAGTAGTTGCTTGAATATTCCACTCTGCTGTTGTGATCTAATCTTCAACACCTCCTTCATGATATTCTATAAAATCTAAAATGTTAGACACTGGTGAAATATTGAGTTCACTGGGCAACTCTACTTCATAGGCATTTCCTAAATCATGCTTCTTCAGTATTTTGCATGGTCCATACTTCTTCATCTTCAACTTAATACATGTTCATGCTGGAAATCTCTCCTTTCTCAAATGAACCATGACTTCATCTCCCACCTGTAATTCCTTATGCCTCCTTTTTTTGTCTGCCTTAGCCTTATACTGTGTACTCATTTTATTAATATGCTACCTCACCTCCTCATGCAGAATCCTAAGGTTTTCTGCAAAGTCTTTAGCTTCAGTGCTACTTGTCTTTCCTTTGTCCAACTTTCTTAATTTTGATGCATTTATGGGACTACTTCCATATACTATATGTAATGGTGATTTACCAGTGCTCCTATTGACATAATTATTAAATGCAAATTCCACCTATGGTTAAACCAAATCCCATCCCTTTGGTTTATCTCCAACTAAGAATCTCAACTGGTTTCCCAAACTCCTATTCACAACTTATGTCCGTCCATTAGTCTATGGGTGGTGTGTTGAGCTGAACTTCAAATCTATCTTCAACTTTTTCCACAAGGTTCTCCAAAACTAAACAACAAACTTAGTGTCCCGATCTGAAACTATGCTCTTTGGTAATCCATGTAGTCTTACCACCTCCTTGATAAACAATTCTTCTACATGAACAATATCATTAGTCTTCTTGAAAGGAATGAAATGTGTCATTTTTGAAAACCTATCCACCGCTACAAAGATGGAATCATGCCCTCTCTGAGTTCTTAGTAGGCCAAGAACAAAGTCCATACTAATATCCTCCCATGGATTCTTTGGTACAGGTAATGGATGATACGACCCTGTATTTTTCTTCACTCCTTTTGCCATCTAACATACCCTACAACCTTGTACAAATTTCTTAACATATTGCTAAAACTGTGGCCAATAATAGTTCTCACTAACTAGAGAAATGCTTTTATCTCACCGAAAATGTCCATCCAATCCTCCACTATGCTTTTATTTGATTATATTCTCCCTCATGGAACTCTTTGGAATGCACAAATGACTACCTCTAAACAATATATCATCCTAGATTATGAAATCCAACCATTTGGTTCTATCCAAAGTAACAGGTTCTCTACATGCTTTCCAAGCTTCGCCAAAATATGGATCTTCAAGATATAAACTCTTGAGTTCCTTGAACCCAACAACCTCAATCTGCATCTCTATCAGCAAAATCAGTCTTCTGCTAAGGGAATCTGCAACCCTATTAGACTTCCTACTCCCATGTTTCAAAAAGAAAGTGTAACTCTGCAAACACTCAACCCATTTCAAATGCCTCTAATTCAACTTACCTTGACTATTCAAATATTGCAGAGCTTGATGATCAGTAAATAAAACCTCTTTTGGAAAAAGATAATGTATGCACTTCCTCAATGCCTGAATTATAGCATAGAACTCCTGATCATAAAAAAAATATTTTCTCTTGGAATCATTCAACTTCTCACTAAAATAAGAAATGGGTTTACCTTCTTAACTCAAAACTACTCCAATAGCATTACCACTAGCATCACAGTCTAGTTGAAACACCTTGCTAAAATCTTGAAGTGCTATAACAGGCTATTCTATAACTTTTCTTTTCAACAATTCAAAACTATTATCTGCCCCTATAGTCCACTTAAACTATTTCCTATCCCCTCTCATTGTTTTAGTCAAGGGTCCACATATACTACTAAAACTATGAATAAAGTTTCAGTAAAAGCTAGCCAAACCATGAAAATATCTTATCTCAGTAGCACTGCTTGGGGTACGCCATTCGAGGATAGCCTGCACCTTCTCTGGGTCCATTTTTAGACCTTCTACTGAGACTACAAATCCTAGATACACTAATTCCTTCTTCACAAAACTACACTTCTTCAGATTAATCAGCAACTTCTCTTCCCTTAACCTCTCAAACACCTTACGAATATGCATCATATGTTCTCCCAATGTCTTATTTAAAATCAAAATATCATCTAGGTACACAATAAAAAACTTACCCTAAAATGCTTTCAGTACTTGATTCATGAGCCACATGAATGTGCTCGATGCATTGGTTAGCCCAAAAGGCATGACTAAGAACTCATACAAGCCCTCCTTTGGCTTGAAAGTTGTCTTCCATTCATCTCCTTCTCTGATCCTGATTTGGTGATATAAACTCTTTACATCTATCTTTGTGAAATACTCAGCTCTGCTCAAACAATCCATAATATCATCCATTCTTAGCAAGCGAAATATGTACTTTATAGTGATCTTATTGAAAGCTCAATAATCTGTACACATCCTCCATTCTCCATTTTTCTTTGGTGCTAATACCACTAGTACACCACATGGGCTCAATCTCTCTCGGATCAATCCCTTCTGTAATAAATCATGCACTCTTTTGTTCAATTCCTCACTCTCTACTTGAGTCATCCTATAAGTTGCCTTGTTTGGAAAACTGGCCCCTGGGATCAAGTCCATCTAGTGACTGATCTTTCTCAATGGTGGTAATCCATTAGGTACATTATCAAAAACAATATCCTAAAACTCCTCCAACAATTCTACAACTTTTGCAGGTACATCTTCTACTTCTTCTTTACCCACTTTTGGAATTAGGGAGAAACACATATGCTCATGTCTCATACCTTCTAAGAAATTTCTTCCATCAACTAAACATATTCTAGCATTACTACATACCTTTTCTCTTGTTTCCTTTAATGGCTTCAGCTTGTGTCAGGCTCCATCCTTTGTCAAAGAATAATTTTTAGCATGACCATCATGTATGGCATGCCTTTCAAACTTCCAAGGTGTTCCCAGCAACAAATGACATGCATCCATGGGGATGATATCGCAAAGCACCTCATGTTGGTAACTTCCAATTTTGAACTTCAATAAGCACTGCTCAACGACCAAGACCTTGTGGTCATCTGCACCCAGGAAATTATGTATAGATGTGGGTGTTTTTCCCTTTTCAGCTTTAACTTTGTGACCATTTCTTCTGATACCAGATTATCAGTGCTTCCACCATCTATAATTGCATCACAACACTTACCCTTTCACTTGCATCTAGTGAGAAATATGCTCTTCCTCTTATCTGAGCTCTTCTCTTCATTTATCAAGATCCTCCTAAAAACTAGGGTTTCTCCTCTCTTAGAATCATCTGAGTGTTTTGACTAAGCTTCTTCATTTTCATGTGCAACTTGTGCATGGCCTTCATTCCTCCTATCCATCCTTCCTTGATATTGTACGCATTCATAGGCTCGGTGTCCTTCTTCTCCATAATGGAAACATGTCCCACGAAAACCTCCTCTTCCTGGTCCTTTCCCTCTTTCTCCTCCTCTTTGATCCCTATTTTTTTGATGATGGGAATGATTATAATTATTTCCCCTATGATTGTGGCTTCTACTTGACTCATCATTCTTTTTCTGATCTTCATTTTGGCCTTCATAAGACCATCCACCAGATCATCCACCATGACCTCTTTCAGCTTGCTTGATTTCAAACTTCTTGTTCAGTTTCTCTTCCACTCTTAGGGAAAACTGGTATGCCTCTTCAATGCTAGTCATTCTAACCAGACTCAACTCATCCTGAATACTTGGCCGCATTCCATAAATTTAATAGGAAACTTTTTCCTTCTCAGGTTCTGCATGACCTTTTCTAATAAGGACTCGGTAGAACTCTTCTATATACTCTTGCACATATTTTCCTGCTTGTTTCAACCCTTGCATTTTTCTCAGTAGATCTAGATCACAATCAACAAGAATGAATTGTCTCTTTAATTTCTCCATCATTCGGCCCCATCTTGTGATTTTCTCCATTCCTCTTCTATTCCTCTCCAATTGAATCTCCTACCACCAAATATGTTGCATGGTATTTCAGTTTGGCATTCACAAATTTGACCCGGTCTGGGTCTTTGACATCTTCATACTCAAAATATTACTCTAGATCATTGATCCAGTCAATCGGCTCCTCTGGGTTAATATTTTCTGAAAACATGGAAACTTCAATCTTGAGTCTCTTTCCAATCTTGGAAATGGCTCTCAAAATCCTATCATGTTCATGATCTCTAGGTGCTTCTGGTACTTCTTGGTTACCTTGTCCTTCTTCAAATTCCTCATCACTTTCATCTCTAACTACAATATTCATTCCTCTACGTAGCTCATCTTGCAACGCTTGCACTTTTCTCTGGAGGACTGTAAAACCCTCTTTTGTCACACCTGCAACTCTCTCACCATGATTCCTTCGTAGAGTCATTTATGGTTCTTTATCATGCAAACCCACAACCACAGTCCTGGTGCAAAATACCTCATAGTTGGTGATCTATCTACACACTCAGGAACTCTTGCTCTGATACCACTTGATGAAGGGTGCTCCACTTATATACACAAACACACAACAAAATTGAGAATAACAAGATTTGCAAAGACAAGAAATGGGATTTCTATTATCCACCATGAAATGAAATTACAATACTCTTAAATACAACATGAACCTTCAAAAATGCAACATGCACAGCCACATGGACATTTTATTACAATAATCTGCAAGCCAGAGCCACCAGCTGCATAACCCAGAACTGCCCTAGACAACCCTACGGGCCTTCAATATATAGGCAATTTTAACTACTCAAGAAGACTCTATAAATTAAACCCTAAAGTTTGAGGTTGACCATTCCTAAGATATTATTATTCATTTTTATTATATAATAGTAGGCCCAAACAACTTCGGAACTGAAAAAAAAGTTTTGAAGAAACTTTAACATTTACAAGTTCAGGTAGCGCAACTTCTGAAGACCATAACTCATCAACCGTTGACTCGATGGGCTATCGTAACCCCATTTGAGAAATTCCATGAAGTGCTCTACAATTCTTGAATCGTTCATGCCTAGCCAGCCAAATTTTTCACCCCACTCGTATCTTCTAACGCCTTCAAAACTAAGTTCAAAATTTTTGTACCTTGCTGCCAATACCAAAAATATCCAATATCTACAAAACTAGACTTGATCTGGCATTGAAACCTTACTGGTAGGCTGATACAATCAAAGTGAATCTCTAGGAAATAAAATAAAACATTCTGTGCTCAAACAGAAAACTTACTAAAAATAAAAACTTTCCAGAAATAGTAACTCTACACAAAATAGCCCTTATTGAAAAGAAACCAGAAAATATTTTTGGGTGATGCAAGATTGCTCTTACACCCAAGATGCTCCTCCATTAGAAACCCATGGTAATTTGAAAAGTGACCTTGTCACATCTCAGGTGGTCAAAGAAAAACCAAGATGATTAACCTCCTCTCTTGATAGCCATGATGAATCTTCTATAGGTCATCCTTTCCATTTGACCAAATATTCTTCACATGTCCTATTCCTTGTTCTTCTACCAACACGAAAATCCAAAATGTCTTCAATCTCCTCTGTAGCTGAAGTAGTTGCTAGAATTTTCCACTGTGTTTGTTTGATCTGATCCTCAACACCTCCTTCATGATATTCTATCAAATCTGAAGTGTTAAACACTAGTGAAATATTGAGTTCATTGGGCGACTATACTTCATAGGAATTTTTGAATCATGCTTCTTCAGTATTTTTCATGGTCCAAATTTATTCATCTTCAAATTATTATATGTTCCTACTAGAAATCTCTCCTTTCTCAAATGAACCATGACTTCATCTCCCACCTAGAATTCCATATGCCTCCTTTTCTTGTTTGCCTTAGCCTTGTACTGTGTATTCATTTTATTAATATTCTGCCTCACCTCCTCATGCAAATTCCTTGAGTGTTTAGCAAAGTCTTCAGCTTCAGCATTACTTGTCTCTCCTTTGTCCAACTTCCTTAATTCTGATGCATTTTTGGGACTACTTCCATATACTATCTAGAATGGTGATTTACTAGTGCTCCTATTGACATAATTATTATATACAAATTCCGCCTGTGGTAAAACCAAATCCCATCCCTTTGGTTTATCTCCAACCAAGTATCTCAAAAATTTTCCCGAACTCCTATTTACAACTTCTTTCTATCCATCAGTCTGTGGATGGTGTGCTGAGATGAACTTCAAATCTGTCTTCAAATTTTTCCACAAGGTTCTACAAAATTACCTAACAAAATTGGTGTCCTGATCTAAGACTATGCTCTTTGGTAATCCATGTAGTCTTACCACCTCCCTGAAAAACAATTATGCTACATGAACAACATAATTAGTCTTCCTGCAAGGAATGGAATGTGTCATTTTTGAAAACCTATCCACCACTACAAATATGGAATCATTCCCCCTCTAAGTTCTCGGTAGGCCAAGAACAAAGTCCATACTAATATCCTCCCATTGCTTCTCTAGTACAGGTAATTGCTAATACAACCCTATATTTTTCTTCACTCCTTTTTCCATCTGACATACCCTACAACCTTGTACAAATTTCTTAACATCTTCTGCAACTGTGGCCAATAATATTTCTCACTAACCATAGAAATGGTTTTATCTCGGCCAAAATGTCCAGCCAGTCCTCCACTATTCTTTTCTTTGACTAGATTCTCCCTCATGAAACTCTTTGGAATGCACAACTAACTACCTCTGAACAACATATCATCTCAGATTATGAAATCCAACCATTTGGTTCTATCCAGAGTAACAGGTTCTCTACAAGCTTTCCAAGCTTCACCAAAATCTGGATCTTCAGGATAAAAACTCTTGAGTTCCTTGAACCCAATTACCTCAATCTGCACCTCTGTCAGAAAAAGTAGTCCCCTACTAAGGGCATCTGCAACCCTATTAGACTTCCCACTCTTGTGTTTCAAAACAAAAGTGTAACTCTACAAAAACTCAACCCATTTCAAATGCCTCTGATTCAACTTTCCTTAACTATTCAAATATTGCAAAGCTTGATGATTAGTAAATAAAATAAACTCTTTTGGAAAAAGATAATTTCTCCACTTCCTCAATGCCAGATCTATAGCATAGAACTCCTAATCATAAACATAATATTTTCTCTTGGCATTATTCAAATTCTCACTAAAATAAGCAATGGTTTTACCTTCTTGACTCAAAACTTCTCCAAAAGCAATGCCACTAGCATCGCAGTCTACCTGAAACACCTTGTTAAAATCTTGAAGTTCTAAAACAGGTTATTCTGTAACTTTTCTTTTCAATAATTCAAAACTCTTATCTGTCCCTACTGTCCACTTAAACTCTTTCCCATCCCCTCTCATTGTTTTAGTCAAGGGTGTACATATACTACTAAAAATTAGAATACATTTTTTTTAAAAGCTAGACAAACCATGAAAAGATCTTACCTTAATAGCACTCTATTGGGTAGGCCATTCAAGGATAGCCTGCACCTTCTTTGGGTCCATTTTTAGACCTTCTACTGAGACTACAAATCCCAAATACATTAATTCCTTCTTCACAAAACTTCACTTCTTCAGATTAATCAGCAACTTCTCTTCCTTTAACCTCTCAAACACCTTACGAATATGCATCATATGTTCTTCCAATGTCTTACTGAAAATCAAAATATCATCTAGGTACACAATAACAAAATTACCCAAAAATTCTTTCAGTACATCATTCATGTGCTGCATGAATGTTCTCGATGCATTGGTTAGCCCAAAATGCATGACTAACCACTCATACAAGCCCTCCTTTGTCTTTAAGGCTATCTTCCATTCATGTCCTTCTTTGATTCTGATTTGGTGATATTGACTCTTTAGATCTATCTTTGTGAAATACTCAGCTCCACTCAAACAATCCAAAATATCATGCATTCTTGGTAAGGGACATTTGTACTTGATAGTGATCTTATTGATAGCTCAAGAATCTATACACATCCTCGATTCCTCATTTTTCTTGGGTGCTAATACTGCTGGTATATCACATGGGCTCAAGCTCTCTCGAATCAATCCCTTATGCAATAACTCATGCACTTGTCTGTTCAATTCCTAAATCTTTGTTGGAGTCATTCTATGAGCTGCCTTGTTTGGAAAACTTACCCCTTGGATCAACTCCATCTGGTGACTGATCTTTCTCACTAGTGGTAATCCATCAGGTACATTATCCAAAACAATATTTAGAAACTTCTCCAAAAATTTTGCAACTTCTACAGGCACATCTTCTACTTCTTCTTTACCCACTTTTGGAATTAGGGCAAAATACATATGCTCATGTCTCATACCTTCTAAGAAATATCTTCCATCAACTAACATTATTCTGGCATTACTACATACCTTTTCTCTTGTTTCCTTCAATGGCTTCAGCTTGTGTCAGACTCCATCCTTTGTCAAAGAATCAGTATTAGCATGACCATGATGTAAGGTACACCTATCAAAATGCAAATGCCTTGGCAAAAAAAATGGCATACATCCATGGGGATGATATTGCAAAGTACCTCATCTTGGTAACTTCCAATCTTGAACTTTACTAAGCACTGCACATTGACTAGGACCTTGTAGTCATCCTGCACCTAGGAAATTATGTATGGACATGAGTGATTTTCCCTTTTCATCTTCAACTTTGTGACCCTTTCTTCTGATACCAGATTATCAGTGCTTCCACCATCAATAATCACATCACAACACTTATTGTAGCACTTGCATCTAGTATGAAATAGGCTCTTCCTCTTACTTGAGCTCTTCTCTTCATTTATCAAGATCCTCTTGACAAATAGGGTTTCTCCTCTCTCAACCTCATGTTAGTGTTTTGACTGGGCTTCTTAATTTGCATGCGCAACTCGTGCATGGCCTTCATTCCTCCTATCTCTCCTTCCTTGATGCTGTGGGAATTCATAGGCTTGGTGTCCTTCTTCTCTGCAATGGAAACATGTCCACAAAAACCTCATCTTCCTGATCCTTTCCCTCCTCCTCTTCCTCTCTAATCCCTATTATTTTTATCACGGGGAGGATTGTAATTATTTCCCCTCTGATTCTGGCAGCTACTTGACTTGTCATTCTTTTTCTGATCTTCATTTTGGACTCCATAAAACCGTTCGCCAGATCATCCACCACAACATCTTCCAGCTTGCTTGCTTTCAAATTTCTTGTTCAGCTTCTCTTCCACTCTTAGGGAAAACTGGTATGCCTCTTTAATGTTGGTCATTCTAACTAGACTCAACTCATCCTAAATACTTGGCCACAATTCATAAAGATAATAGGCAACTTTTTCCTTCTCAGGTTCTGCATGACGTGTTCTAATGAGGACTCGGTAGAACTCTTCTGTATACACCAGCACATATTTTCCTGCTTGTTTCAACCCCTGCATTTTTCTCAGTAGATCTAGCTCATAATCAATGGGAATGAACTGTCTCTTTAATTTATCCACCATTCGGTCCCATCTTGTGATTTTCTCCTTTCCTCTTCTATTCCTCTCCAATTGAATCTCCTACCACCAAATGTTTTGCATGGCCCTTCAGTTTGGCCTTCGCAAATTTGACCTGATCTGGGTCTTCAAAATTTTCATACTCAAAATATTCTTCTAGATAATTTATCTAGTATATCAGCTCCTCTGAGTTAAGATTTCCTAAAAATTTGGAAACTTCAATCTTGGGTCTCTTTCCAATCTTGGAAATGGCTCTCAAAAGTGTATCATGTTCTGGATCTCTATGCGCTTCTGGTGCTTCTTGGTCACCTTGTGCTTCTTCTTCAGATTCCTCATCACTTTCATCTCTAACCGTATTATTCATTCCTCTATGCAGCTCCTCTTGCAATGCTTTCACTTGTCTCTGGAGAACTCTAAAACCCTCTTCTATCACACTTGCAACTCTCCCACCACAATTCCTTCATGGAGGTATTTTTGGTTCTTTATAACGCGAACCCACACCATAGTCCTGGTGCAAATTGCCTCATAATCGGTGATCTTTCTACACACTCAGGAACTCCTTCTTTGATATCACTTGATGAAGGGTTCTCCCCTTATTAACACAAACACACAACAAAATCGAGAATAACAAGATTTGCAAAGACAGGAAATGGGATTTCTATTATTCACCATGAAATTAAATTACAATGTTCTAAAATACAACATGCACCTTCAGAAATGAAAAATGCACAATGACATGGGCATTTTATTACAATAATCTGCAAGCCAGAGCCACTGGCTGCATAACCCAGAACTTCCCTAGACGACCCTATGTGCCTTCAATATATAGGCAATTTTAACTGCCCAAGAAGACTCTAGAAATTAATACCTAAAGTTTGAGGCCGACCATCCCTAAGATATTATTATTCATTTTAATTACATAAGAGTAGGGCCAAATAAATTTGGAACCCAAAAAGATATTTTGAAGAAACTTTAATGTTTTAAAGTTCAGCTAGTGCAACTTTCGGAGACCATAACTCATCAACTCTTGATCTGATGGGCCGTCATAACCCCATTCCAGAAATTCCACAAAGTTCTCTACAATGCCTGACTCGGGCATGCCTAGTTAGCCAAAGTTTCGACCCCATTCAGAGCCTCTAATGCCTTCAAAACTAAGTTCAAAGTTTATGTACCTTGCTGCCAATACCGAAAATATCCAATATATATACAATACTAGACTTGATCTCGCAATCAAACGTTACTGGCAAGGTGATACAATCAAAGTGAATATCCAAGGAAGAAAATAAAAAATTCTGAGCTCAAATGAAAAACTTACTACAAATAGAAACTTTCCAGAAATAGTAACTCTGCACAAAATAACCCTTATTGAAAAGAAACTAGAAAATATATTTGGGTGATGCAAGATTTCTCTTACACCCAGGATTCTCCTACATCAGACACTCGGGGTAATTTGAGAAGTGACCCTGTCACGTCTCAGGTGGTCAAAGGAAAACCAAGATGATTAACCTCCTCCCTTGATAGTCATGATGAATCTTCTAAAGATCGGCCTTTCCATTTGACCAAATATTATTCATATGTCATGTTCCTTGTACTTCTGCCAACACGACTGTCCAAAATGTTTTCAATCTCCTCTATAGCTGAAGTAGTTTCTAGAATATTCTATTGTGCTTCTGTTATCTGATCCTCAACACCTCCTTCATGACATTCTATTCAAATCTGAAATGTTAAACACTGGTGAAATATTGAGTTCACTGGGCAACTCTACTTCATAAGCATTTCTTGAATCATTTTTCTTTAGTATTTTGTATGGTCCAAAGTTCTTCATTTTCAACTTATTATATGTTCCTACAAAAAATCTCTCCTTTCTCAAATGAACCATGACTTCATCTCCCACATGGAATTCCTTATGCCTCCTTTTCTTGTCTGCCTTAGCCTTGTATGTGTAGTGATTTTATTAATATGTTGCCTCACCTCCTCATGCAAATTCCTCAAGTGTTGTATAGAGTCTTCAACTTCAGTGCTACTTGTCTCTCCTTTGTCCAAATTTCTTAATTTTGATGCATTTCTGAGACTACTTCCACATACTATCTGGAATGGTTACTTACCAGTGCTCCTAGTGACAAAATTATAATATACAAATTATACTTGTGGTAAAACCAAATCCCATCCCTTTGGTTTATCTCCAACCAAGCATCTCAACAGGTTTCCAAAACTCCTATTCACAACTTTTGTCTGTCCATCAGTCTGTGGATGGTGTGCTGAGCTAAACTTCAAATCTGTCTTCAACTTTTTGCAAAAGGTTCTCCAAAAGTACCCAACAAACTTGGTATCCCAATTTGAAACTATGCTCTTTGGTAATCCAATTAGTCTTACCACCTCCTTGAAAAACAATTCTGCTACATGATCAACATCATTAGTCTTCTTACAAGGAATGAAATGTGCCCTTTTCAAAAACCTATCCACCACTACAAAGATGGAATCATGCCCTCTCTGAGTTCTCGGTAGACCAAGAACAAAGTCCATTCTAATATCCTCCCATGGCTTCTTTGGTAAAGTTAATGGATGATACAACCTTATAGCCTTGTACAAATTTCTTAACATCTTGCTGCAACTATGGCCAATAGCAGTTCTCACTAACCAAAGAAATGGTTATATCTCGCCCAACATGTCCAGACAGTCCTCCACTATTCTTTTCTTTGATTAGATTCTTCCTCATGGAACTCTTTGGAATGCACAACTGAGTACCTCTGAACAACATATCATCCTGGATTATTAAATCCAACCATTTGGCTCTATCCAGAGTAACAGGTTCTCTACAAGATTTCCAAGCTTTGCCAAAATATGGATCTTCAAGATACAAACTCTTGAGTTCCTTGAACCTAACAACCTCAATTTGCATCTTTGTCAAAAAAATGAGTCTTCTGCTAAGGGCATCTACAACCCTATTAGACTTCCCACTCCTATGTTTCAAAATAAAAGTGTAAATCTGCAAAAACTCAACCCATTTCAAATGCCTCTGATTCAACTTACCTTGACTATTCAAATATTGCAAAGCTTGATGACCAGTAAATAAAACAAACTATTTTGGAAAAAGATAATGTCTCCACTTCCTTAATGCCTAAACTATAGCATAGAACTCATGATCATAAACAAAATATTTTCTCTTGGCATCATTCAACTTCTCACTAAAATAAGAAATGGGTTTACCTTCCTAACTCAAAACTGCTCCAATAGCATTACCACTAGCATCACAGTCTACTTGAAACACCTTGTTAAAATCTGGAAGTTCTAAAACAGGATGTTCTGTAACTTTTCTTTTCAACAATTCAAAACTCTAATCTCCTCCTACAGTCCACTTGAAGTCTTTCCTATCCCCTCTCATTGTTTCATTCAAGGGTCTATAGATACTACTGAAACTTTGAATAAAATGTCTATAAAAGCTAGCCAAACCATGAAAATATCTTACCTTAGTAGCACTCCTTGGGGTATGCCATTTGAGGATAGCCTGCACCTTCTCTGGGTCTATTTTTAGACCTTTGGATGAGACTACAATTCCCAGATACACTAACTCCTTCTTCACAAAACTGTACTTCTTCAGATTAATCAGTAAACTCTCTTCCCTTAACCTCTCAAACACCATATGAATATGTATCATATGTTCTTCCAGTGTCTTACTGAAAATCAAAATATCATCTAGGTACACAATAAAAAACTTACCCATAAATTCTTGTAGTACTTCATTCATGAGCCGCATGAATTTTCTCGGGGCATTGGTTAGCCCAAAAGGCATGACTAATCACTCATACAAGCCTCCTTTGTCTTGAAGGCTGTCTTCCATTCATCTCCTTCTCTGATCTTGATTTTGGGATTTCCACTCTTTAGATCTATCTTTGTGAAATACTCTGCTCCACTCAAACAATCCATAATATCATCCATTCTTGGCAAGGGAAATATGTACTTGATAGTGATCTTATTGATAGCTCAAGAATTAGTACACATCCTCCATTATCCATTTTTATTTGGTGCTAATACCGCGGGTACAATACATGGGCTCAAGCTCTCTTGGATCAATCCCTTCTGCAATAACTCGTGCACTAGTTTGTTCAATTCCTCACTCTCTAGTCGAGTCATCCTATGAGCTGCCTTGTTTGAAAAAATGCTCCTTGGGATCAAGTCCATCTAGTTACTGATCTTTCTCACTGATGGAAATCCATTAGGTAAATTATCAAAAATAATATCCTAAAACTCCTCCAACAAGTTTGTAACTTCTGCAGGTACATCTTCTACTTCTTCCTAACCCACTTTTGGAATTAGGATAAAACACATATGCTAATGTATCATACCTTCTAAGAAATTTATTCAGTCAACTAAACATATTATGGAATTACTATATACCTTTTCTCCTATTTCCTTCAATGGCTTTAGCTTGTGTCATACTACATCCTTTGTCAAAGAATAAGTATTAGCATGACCATTATGTATGGCACACCTGTCGAACTGCCAAGGCCTTCCCCACAACAAATGACATGCATCCATCAGGATGATATCAAAAAGTACCTCATCTTGGTAACTTCTAATCTTGAACTTCACTAAGCACTATTGATTAACCAGGACCTTGTGGTCATCCTACACCCAGGAATTTCTGTATGGACATGGGTGCTTTTCCCTTTTCAGCTTCAACTCTGTGACCATTTCTTCTGATGCCAGATTATTAGTGCTTCCACCATCAATAATGACAACTAGGGTTTCTCATCTCTCAACATCATCTGAGTGTTCTGACTGAGCTTATCCATTTTCATGTGCAACATGTGCATGGACTTCATTCCTCCTATCTGTCCTTCCTTGACGTTGTGGTAATTCATAAGCTCGGTGTCCTTCTTCTCTGTAATAGAAACATGTCCCACAAAAACCTCCTCTTCCATGTCCTTGCCCTCTTCCTCTGTGATCCCTTTTATTTTGATCACGGGGATGATTGTAATTATTTCCCCTCTGATTTTGGCTTCTACTTAACTCATCATTCTTTTTCTGATCTTCATTTTGGCCTCCATAAGAGCGTCCGCCAGTTCATCCACCATGACCTCTTCCAAATTGCTTGCTTTCAAACTTATTGTTCATCTTCTCTTACACTCTTAGGCGAAACTGGTATGCCTCTTCAATGCTTGTCATTCTAACCAGACTCAACTCATCCTGAATACTTGGCCGCAATCCATAAATATAACGGGCAACTTTTTTCTTCTCAGGTTTTGTATGACCTGTTCTAATGAGGACTCGGTGGAACTCTTATGTATACTCCTACATAGATTTTACCACTTCTTTCAACCCTTGCATTTTTCTCAGTAGATCTATCTCATAATCAATGGGAATGAACAGTCTCTTTAATTTTTCCACCATTCGATACCATCTTGTGATTTTCTCCTTTCCTCTTTTATTCCTCTCCATTTGAATCTCCAGCCACAAAATATTTTGCATGGTATTTTAGTTTGGCCTTCGCAAATTTGACCCCCTCTGGATCTTCAACATCTTCATACTCAAAATATTCTTCTACATCATTGATCTAGTCTGTCAGTTCCTCTGATTTAAGATTTATTGAAAATGTGGAAACTTCAATCTTGGGTCTCTTTCCAATCTTGGAAATGGCTCTCAAAATCCTATCATGTTCAAGATCTCTAGGCACTTCTGGTGCTTCTTGGTCCCCTTGTCCTTATTCTTCAGATTCCTCATCACTTTCATCTCTAACCACAATATTAATTCCTCTACACAGCTCCTCTTGCAATGCTTGCACTTGTCTCTAGAGGACTCTAAAACACTCTTCTGTCACACCTTCAACTCTCCTGCCACGATTCCTTCATAGAGGCATTTTTGGTTCTTTATCACGCGAACCTACAACTATAGTCCTAGAATAAACTACCTCATAGTCGGTGATATGTTTACATACTCAGGAACTCCTTCTCTAATGCTACTTGATGAAGGGTGCTCCCCTTATTAACACAAACACACAAAAAAATCGAGAATAACAATATTTGCAAAGACAAGAAATGGGCTTTCTATTATCCACCATGAAATGAAATTACAATATTCTGAAATACAACATGCACCTTCATAAATGAAACATGCAAATCCACATGGGAATTTTATTACAATAATCTACAAGCCAGAGCCACCACCTACATAACCAAGAACTTCCCTAGATAAGCCTACGGGCCTTCAATATATAGGCAATTTTAACTGCCCAAGAAGACTCTCGAAATTAAACCCTAACTTTTGAGGCCGACCATCCCTAAGATATTATTATTAATTTTTATTACATAAGAGTAGGCACAAACATCTTTGCAACCCAAAAATAAATTTTGAAAAAACTTTAACATTTTCAAGTTCAGGTGGAAGAACTTCCAGAGACCATAACTCATCTACCATTGACTCGATGGGCTGCCGAAACCCCATTTAAGAAATTCCACGAAGTGCTCCATGGTTCTTGACTTGGGCATGCCTAGACATCCAAAGTTTTGACCCCATTCGTAGCCTCTAAATCTTTCAAAACCGAGTTTAAATTTTTTGTACTCTACTGCCAATATCAAAAATATCTAATATCTACAAAACTAGACTTGATCTGGCAATGAAAGTTTACTAGTAGGCTGATACAATCAAAGTGATTATCTAGGGAAGAAAATAGAACATTCTGAGCTCAAATGAAAAACTTACTAAAAATAGTAACTTTCCAGAAAAAGTAACTCTGCACAAAATAACCCTTATTGAAAAGAAACCATAAAATATTTTTGGGTGATGCAAGATTGCTCTTACACCTAGGATGCTCTTGCATCAGACACCCAAGGTAATTTGAGAAGTGACCTTGTCATTTCTAAGGTTTTCAAAGGAAAACCAAGACGGTTAACCTCCTCCCTTCTTAGCCATGATGAATCTTCTATAGGTCGCCCTTTCCATTTGACCAAATATGTTTCATATGTCCTATGCCTTGTGCTTTTGCCAACATGACTGTCCAAAATGTCTTCAATCTCCTCTGTAGCTAAATTAGCTACGGGTATATTCCACTGTGCTTTTGTGATATGATCCTCAACACCTCCTTCATGATATTCTATCAAATCTAAAATGTAAAACATTGGTGAAATATTGAGCTCACCGAGAAACTCTACTTCATAAGCATTTCTTGAATCATGCTTCTTTACTATTTTGCATGGTCCAAAATTATTTAACTTCAACTTATTATATGTTCCTATTGGAAATCTCTCCTTTCTCAAATGAATCATGACTTCATCTCCCACCTAGAATTCATTATGCCTCCTTTTCTTGTCTACCTTAGCCTTGTACCGTGTATTCATTTTATTGATATGTTGCCTCACCTCCTCATGAAAATTCCTCAAGTGTTCTACAAATTCTTCAGCTTCAGCGCTATTGGTCTCTCCTTTGTCCAACTTTCTTAATTTTGATGCATTTTTGGTACTACTTCGTTATACAATCTGGAATGGTGATTTACCAATTCTCCTATTGAAAAAATTATATTATGCAAATTTTGCCTGTGGTAAAACCAAATCCCATCCCTTTGGTTTATCTCTAACCAAGCATCTCAATAGGTTTCCCAAACTCCTATTCACAACTTTTGTATGTCCATCAGTCTGTGGATGGTCTGCTAAGATGAACTTCAAATCAATCTTCAGCTTTTTCCACAAGGTTCTCCAAAAGTGCCCAACAAACTTGGTGTCCTGATCTAAAACTATGCTCTTTGGTAATCCTTTTTCCATCTGACATACCTTGCAGCCTTGTACAAATTTCTTAAAATCTTGCTGCAACTGTGGCCAATAATAGATCTCACTAACCAGAAATGGTTTTATCTCGCCCAAAATATCCAGTTAGTCCTCCACTATGCTTTTCTTTGATTATATTACCCCTCATGGAACTCTTTGGAATGCACAACTGACTACCTCTTAACAATATATCATCCTAGATTATGAAATCCAACCATTTGGTTCTATCCAAAGTAATGGGTTCTCTAAAATATTTCCAAGCTTCGCCAAAATCTAGTTCTTCAGTATACTAACTCTTGAGTTCCTTGAACCAAACAACGTCAATCTGCATCTTTGTCAACAAAATTAGTCTTCTGCTAAGGGCATATGCAACCCTATTTGACTTACCACTCCTGTGTTTCAAAACAAAAGTGTAACTCGGAATAAACTCAACCCATTTCAAATGCCTCTGATTCAACTTACCTTAACTATTAAAGTATTTCAAAGCTTGATGACCAGTAAATAAAACAAAATCTTTTGGAAAAAGATAATGTCTCCACTTCCTCAATGCTCGAACTATAGCATAGAACTCCTGATCATAAACATAATATTTTCTCTTGGTATCATTCAACTTCTCACTAAAATAAACAATGGGTTTACCTTCCTGACTCAAAACTGCTCCAATAGCATCACCACTAGCATCATAGTCTACTTGAAACACCTTGTTAAAATCTTGAAGTGCTAAAATAGGTTGTTCTAGTAACTTTTCTTTACAACAATTTAAAAATCTTATTTTCCCCTACAACCCACTTAAACTATTTCCTATCCCCTCTCATTTTTTCAATCAAGGGTCCATAGATACTACTGAAACTTTGAATAAACTTTCTATAAAAGCTAGCGCAACCATGAAAAGATCTTACCTCAGTAGCACTCCTTGGGCTAGGCAATTTGAGGATAGCCTGCACCTTCTCTGGGTCAATTTTTAGACCTTCTACTGAGACTAAAAATCCCATATACACTAATTCCTTCTTCACAAAGCTACACTTCTTTAGATCAATCAACAAATTCTATTCCCTTAACCTCTCAAACACCTTACGAATATGCATCATGTGTTCTTCCAATGTCTTACTAAAAATCAAAATATCATCTAGGTACACAATAACAAACATACCCAGAAATTATTATACTACTTCATTCATGAGCCACATGAATGTGCTGGGTGAATTGGTTAGCCCAAAAGGCATGACTAACTACTCATACAAGCCCTCCTTTGTCTTGAAGGCTGTCTTCCATTCATCTCCTTCTCTGATCCTGATTTGGTGATATCCACTC
Organism: Thuja plicata; assembly: GCA_018584345.1. Classification (NCBI taxonomy): domain Eukaryota; kingdom Viridiplantae; phylum Streptophyta; class Pinopsida; order Cupressales; family Cupressaceae; genus Thuja; species Thuja plicata. The sequence goes on from MU227179.1 coordinate 6,542,243, forward strand.
TTTAGATCTATCTTTGTGAAATACTCAGCTCCACTCAAACAATCCATAATATCATCATTTCGTAGCATCATAAATCTATACTTGATAGTGATCTAATTGATAGCTCAAGAATCTGTACACATCCTCCATTCTCCATTTTTATTTGGTGCTAATACCACTGGTATATCACATGGGCTCAAGCTCTCTTGGATCAATCCCTTCTGCAATAACTCATGCACTTTTCTGTTCAATTCCTCATGCTCTGCTGGAGTCATCCTATGAGCTTCCTTGTTTGGCAAAATGGCCCCTAGGATCAAGTCCATCTGGTGACTGATCTTTCTCACTGGTGGTAATCCATCAGGTACATTATTAGAAACAATATCCTAAAACTCCTCCAACAAGTCTGCAACTTTTGCAGGTACATCTTCTTATTTTTTACAAACTTTGGAATTAGGGAAAAATACATATGCTCATGTCTCATACCTTCTAATAAATTTCTTCCATTAACTAAACATATTCTGGCATTACTACATACATTTTCTCATGTTTCCTTTAATGGCTTCAGCTTGTGTCAGACTCCATCCTTTGGCAAATAATAAGCATTAGCATGACCATCATGTATGGCATGCCTGTCAAACTGCCAAGGCCTTCCCAGCAACAAATGACATGCATCCATGGGGATGATATCACAAAGTAACTCATCTTGGTAACTTCCAATCTTTAACTTCACTAAGCACTACTCATTGACCAGGACCTTGTGGTCATCCTACACCCAGGAAATTTTGCATGGATTTGGGTGTTTTTTCCTTTTCATCTTCAACTTTGTGACCATTTATTCTGATACCAGATTATTGTGCTTTCACCATCAATAATCACATCACAACACTTATCCTTGCACTTGCATCTAGTGTGAAATAGGCTCTTCCTTTGATCTGAGCTCTTCTCTTCATTTATCAGGATCCTCCTGAAAAATAGGGTTTCTCCTCTCTCAGCATCATCTGAGTGTTCTGACTAAGCTTCTTCATTTGCATGCACAACTTGTGCATGGCCTTCTTTCCTCCTATCTATCCTTCCTTGACGTTGTGGGCATTCATAGGCTCGATGTCCTTCTCCGCAATGGAAACAGGTCCCACGAAAACCTCCTCTTCCTGGTCCTTGTCCTCTTCCTCTTCCTCTCTGATCCCTATTATTTTGATCACAGGGATGATTGTAATTATTTCCCCTCTGATTTTTGCCTCCTACTTGACCCATCATTCTTTTTTTGATCTTCATTTTGGCCTTCATAAGACCGTCCACCAGATCGTCCACCCCGACCTCTTCCAGCTTGCTTGATTTCAAACTTCTTTTTCAGCTTCTCTTCCACTCTTAGGGAAAACTCAATGCCTATTTAATGCTGGTCATTCTAACCAAACTCAACTAATCCTAAATACTTGGTCACAATCCATTAAGATAACAGGCAACTTTTTCCTTCTCAGGTTCTGCATGACCTATTCTAATGAGGACTTGGTAGAACTCTTTTGTATACTCTTGCACAGATTTTCCTTCTTGTTTCAACCCTTGCATTTTTCTCAACAGATCTAGTTCATAATCAAGAGGAATGAATTGCCTCTTTAATTTCTTCACCATTCAGTCCATTCTTTTGATTTTCTCCTTTCCTCTTCTATTCCTCTCCAATTGAATTTCCTGCCACCAAATTTTTTGCATGGCCCTTTAGTTTGGCCTTCACAAATTTGACCCAATCTGGGTCTTCGACATCTTCATACTCAAAATATTCTTCTAGATCATTGATCCAGTCGATCAACTCCTCTGAGTTAACATTTCCCAAAAGCATGGAAACTTCAATCTTGGGTCTCTTTCCAATCTTGGAAATGGCTCTCAAAATCCTATCATGTTTAGGATCTCTAGGTGCTTTCGGTGCTTCTTGGTCACCTTTTCCTTCTTCTTCAGATTCCTCATCACTTTCATCTCTAACCGCAATATTCATTTATGTGTGCATCTCCTCTTGCAACACTTGCACTTGCAACTCTCTCGCCATGATTCCTTCGTGGAGGTATTTTTGGTTCTTTATCATGTGAACCCACAACCATAGTCCTGGTGCAAAGTGCCTCATAGTCGGTGATTTTTCTACACACTCAGGAACTCCTACTTTGATACCACTTGATGAAGGGTGCTCCCCTTATTAACACAAATACACAACAAAATCAAGAATAACAAGATTTGCAAAGACATGAAATGGGCTTTCTATTATCCACCATGAAATAATATTACAATATTTTGAAATACAACATGCACCTTCAGATTTGCAACATGCACAGCCACATGGGCATTTTATTACAATAATCTACAAGCCAGAGCCACTAGTTATATAACCCAAAACTGCCCTAGACAACCCTATGGGCCTTCAATATATAGGCAATTTTAACTGCCCAAGAATGTAAGGAAACTTAGGTGTGGAAACAGCTTCCTACACTAATCTCTAAAGGAAAGTATTGTGCAAATTCTTTTAAATCCTTACAATTTCAGATTCGTTAACTACTTTAACAATGATATTACAGCCATATACCATGCATATAGAAAATAAAGAATGACATAATGATTTACCCTAGGGAAAACCTTTCTTTAAAAAACCCCAGCACTCCAAAACCTGCACAATGTATTATCTTCAACACAACGGTTACAACACACTTGCAATGCAAGTTCTTTTAGGAGACAATAGACACTCAAAGACAAATCCAATAGCACCAGATCATACCAATAATACACTCTTTTCCTATCCTAGTCTGCAACCCTAAAGAATTCTTATATCATGCACTTTCCTTTTTAGGGCAACTTCCAAAGATAGCTGTATTAGGGTTTTACCATTCTCCGAGAAAATAGGAACCCGAAAATTCTTTTCGGGGTGATGCCACGAACCCCACGATTGTGGAAGAGTGTAGAGTACTCAAATTTATCAGTTGCCACATTTCATTTGCATGTCTTCAGCCATCATTGAATCTTATAGAAATAGCTCTTACGTGTCATAGGAATCTGTCATAACCGTTTCAGCCATGATCTCCTTACACACAATTCAAGATGCTGACACATCAACATGCCAACTAGACATGTACACTCACACTTAATTACATTATTTGCAAGAAATACATTATACAAAACAAATAATAAGAATAGGAATTATCCAAGGTTGAGACACCTTATTCCTAACATTCTCCCACTTGTCAAACACCTTGTAAGAGAAATAGGAACATAATAGGAACTAACTGCTATAGGCCAAAAGGCCCATAGAATCCAAACACCATCTGAACTTCATAGTGCCCATTGGTTTCATTAATGCATCTGCAAAATTATTCACAGTATCTACCTTCTCCAAATTTACCTTTCCATCTTCCACCATATCTCTCACAAAGTGAAACTGCACATCAATGTGCTTCGTTCTGGCATGGAAAGT
>MU227179.1:6552937-6586148 GCA_018584345.1 Thuja plicata
CAAGCCAGGAAAATGAGGAAGGTAATCTATACAGCAGCCAACATGAGCATAATATCTGTTCATATGAAGGTCTTCAGCCATACACATGCAGTGGCTTTTTTATCATGGTATCTCCAGCATTACACGCTGCACTTGAAGTAGGGTTTCGAGCAAGGCACGCGGACGAAGGAAAACACCGTTGGATGTGAAATGAAAATGCGGATGTCAAAAATTATACAACGCCCATGCGGACCCGACGACCCTAAAAAATTGGAATTCGGAAATCGGCATGCGAAGATGGTATTCCAATTCCACCTTTTCAAGTGGAAGATGGTATGCCCATTTTTTTGGCCAAATTGGAATATCGAAATTCCAATTCCATCTTTCACAGTCGACCACAAACAGTGGATACCGTCTTCTGAATACGGAATGCATGAATATTGGCCGATATGCTGTGGTCCAAACGGGCCCTAAGCATAATGAACGATTATAGTGACTACTTAAACGTAATGATCGATTATAGTGACTACTTATAGTTTCCATCGATAGATGGTATGGAAAGACAAACGGCAAATGGTAAAACATTCAGTAGGGAGGAGAAGTCCATTGTTTTGGCCGTCGTTAATCTTTATGTAAAATGTACTAAAGATTGAAAACAATAGTCAAACTTTTTTATTCGAGATTCGTGAAAATATACTATTTTTTTTGCAATTTGTTTATGGTTTTTCACCACAAAAATATGCAGATCATGAAGAACAAATGCTGAAAATTTCATGAAAATCCATTGTGTTTTCTATTTTTTTAGGTTTGGTCAACGGTGTATTTTACATGGAGGATAATTGCATCCCATTGTTTTGAGGTCGGGAATGAATGATTTTCCTCTTTAAAATCCAAGGAATGGTAAAATATCAGTTGGGACTAAATGAAAGCAACAACATCATTTGCATTGCTCATCACTTGACCAAAACATCTCACTCATGAAGTTTTGTAAGTTGTGGAATGACCAAGGTAATTGTGAGACAATCATAAAGGTCGACCAACTTCAACTGACGTGGGAAAATCCAAATATTAGTCCAAGAAAGTGATACACTCAAATTTCAAGAGATCTTCTCTTGTATTACGGGTGTAACATCAATATGGTCAAGCTAGATTTTGCCCAATTGCTAGAATGCTAAGTATGGAGGGAAAGAAATGGTAAGAAAATGAGAGGTTTGCTTCTTTTAGGGGCTCTTGAGGTTTTTTCTATAACACAATAGTAAGTTGAGATTGTCAAGTTACCTTTGTTCCGAATTAGAGAAGAAATATGAAGAATATTTTTGAAATGTGTATCATTTACTTGTATTATGTATCTAGTGTCTTCTATAATCTTATCTAGGGTTGTTATTTATACGTGTGTTCTTTTTGTAATTTCTGGTTAAAAGTATAATTATAAAAGAGAAGTGCTCCCATCACTAACAATTTCTCTAGTTATATGATGAATGTGTTTACTATTCATTAGGGAAATTGTACTAATTACGGTGAAATGTTGTAGTGACAAAATGTTTTATGACACTTTTTTCCACATATACACAAATCCATAAAAAAGTAAGACTAAATCTATCATACCTAGGTCTTTTTATCATCGTTCTAGTATTATCAACTATGTATAGGGGTTGTATCACTATTGATGGCTCATCTATTCTCCCTTTCTTTACCTTCTCCTATCTTCTAAACTTAGCTGGCTCTTTATGAAACCTCATGAATGGTAAAAACTCTAGTTTGGCAATGGCAATCATCTTCTACTAGAGTGCATCTCTCAAATATAATAGTATAAATGTAACAATGTCTGACACATGTATCTACATGGGTCTAGCTTATTCTTCTACTTCTTGTAGATATAATGATTCAATTAGATCCTCTTAATTTTGGGATATTAGTGTCTTCAAATAGAATGTTATAAATTTTTACACAGATGTTAAAATCCTCTTTTGCATTAAATTTGAAGAGACGTGGTCAAAGATTCACTTAAAATTCTCCCTTTTTTTTCTCTTTTCACACCTAAACTACCATACCTTGATATGATACATGTAATATATTAGTATACCTTTAAAACATTTAGTTGTAAGTCATTTCAAATTTATATGTTTTACATTTTTTCTTATTATAATATTATTAAAAAACCATTACTAAACATAAATTATGATTTTTGGAGGGTTTTAGGCCAAAGCTATATTGTTTACTCAATTCAATATGGAAGCAAGAGTCTAAGATTTATCTATTTATCTTAGAGATAAGGAATAAACCATTATGGTAAAGTCACCTGGGGCATGATCCCAACCTTATATGTTATGATATTAGAGGCCTTATGTAATAAAATAACTTGCATAAGAGAAAAATATAATATAAAATATGCTACAAAGACTAATAATAATAGAGAATAACAAGCCACTTCAAGGGGATAACCCTCCACATATCTCCAATAAGAACACAATTCACAATATGATGATAATAAAATTCTGACTAGCTCTTGTATGTACCTAATGTTGGGTTTAATGAGAAGTAGTACTGAGAGGGGAGGGGTGAATCAGTACCTCTAAAACTTTTTCTTATCCTTTAATCAATTAACATTAGTAATCAGTTGTATGTCCATTCAATATGATTTATACAATCTTTGTGTAAGTTATATCAATTCATAACATTAATAAACATGTGAATCATTCATAGAAACATTCATGAACATAATTGACACATAACACAAGATATGATATCGCAGAAAACTCTTGTTAGGAAGTAAAAACTGCGGTAGGGATGACACCCACAAAACTTCACTATCTGTAGAATGGAAGGGGTCAGTTAAGGCTTACAATTTTGATCACTTCTGATGATCTACTCTATTAGGAGTATTAGTGGAGACCTGTTAAAGTATACTCTGTTAAGAGCTTTTAGCAACACTATTAAGTGTGCACTCGGTTAAGAGATTTGATATTGGACTGTTAAATCCACCTTTCTTGAAAGGAATTTTTTACACTTTGCTCCACTTGTTAGAATGATAGCTAATTAAAAATTGACCTGGTAAATGCAATCTCCTATTGTTGATACAGATCCTATGTAGTTCACACAAAAATAATATCACCTAGCTTTGATTGAATAATACCTCTGATTATCGGTTTCCTCTGTTCTTGGTTCTGCTAACCAAATTCTTCTTTTTCTATTCTGGTTCTTTAAACTCTCAATTCAATCCATAGATGTGCTCATTCTGGTCTCCTCTCTCTTACACACACATTCTAATGAATTATTACATCAACTATTTATAGATGGATTGATTTTATCAAGTTGTGATAAAAACAATGTTAACTCTAAGATCAGGTTTACAACTTGCACCTAGATCTCCTAGTCAATGTGTTTTAAATTAGTTAGACTGACTAAAACACTTACATTAATGTTTCTTGTCCCTAAATAAATGGATTTAAAAAAATTAAATATCCTTTAAATAGAATACCATTACTTTATCTGACGTGAAATTCAGATCCACTTTTTGCGGGCTGCAACTGAATTTCAATTCTATCTTTCAATCATGCTTGACTGTCCTTCAGTTTTTACTGTCGGTTGCACTGGATCTATTTTTTTGGTCTGCACTGTAACTTGCATTTAGGGTTCCTCTTTCAGGTTCCACTCTATCTTTCTACATTGCGATTTTTGGTGTACATACTACCTTGTGTCATCGGTTCTCTATGTACTTAGCCATTTTTGGTGATCTTCTAATCTGATCTTCGGTTTGCCCTTTACTATGTTTTGGTGTAAGCTTGCCAAAAGTGTTGTTTTTATACTAAAGACAAATTAATGTCATCAATCTCCCCCTTTGACATTAGTATCAAAAACTGATATGTGCAAAATACTAACAAAATGTTAAGTATATACAACATATATAATCCTTAGCCATTTAATGACTCCCCCTATGTATATGCCGGTATATCTGTACATATGATATATTTTACTTCTTCATATCATTGTCCCTTTATGAATATACATATACATATCTACCTTTTTCCCATTCTGAATGAATGTACATAAGATTTTCAATGATATTTTGTACAAGTATCATTTCCCCCTTTATTTGATATTAAGGGCAAAGGTCAATTACCTTAGAGCTTATCAAAAATGTGTGAATGAGAAGACTTCATGTCTTCCATCATTTTCTCCCATGTCTTCCATCATTTTCTCCCATTTCTCCTTTAGGTTTTCTAGATCCATTTTCTCAAGTGTTATCTTGGCATGCATATCATAGATGTTGTCTGCTACAGAAATCTTGGGAGTTGATATCAGTTGCCTTGCAGAACTGATATGCTATTGTAGTAGTGTAAGATTTGGTAGAAGTTGAGCCTGTAGCTCGGTTACTTCTTCTCTAAATCTTGTCTCTACCTCCCACAGTTCTTTCCTTAAGCTTTTTACTTCTATGATCTTTTCATAATGCAGTTTTACTTTATTTTCTCCATCTATGGTTAAGCTACTAGCACTGTTTTCTAGATCTATATCTAGCTTTTCTATATTTTCACTATTTTCTTGAGTGAACTTTTCTATTGTGCTTAAATTTTGAATTAAGGTTATAACTTCAGATATGCTGGGGTGTAATTCAGATATGAATTCTGACAGCTTTACCTTAATCTTGGCCACTTCTTGGCTGATGTTCTCTAGGAGCTTTTGTTGGTACTTCATTTCTTCTCTCTCCTCAATTGCTTTCTCAACATCAATGTTCTGAGTTGTGATGGTGTCGATGAGGATAACTAGTTGATCAATTATAGGTGTGCTTTGATCAATATCAACATCAAGTACAATTTGGTGTAGAATGTCCCATGCTGTCTCTAGTACCATTGATTCCTTATGTTGTTTCTTCATCTTTTCTTGTAATGCCTTCCTTTGGCATATCTCTCCATATTCTTATAGTGCAGCCATGTCAAGTGTAGTGGGGTCACACTTTGGTATTTCAATGATTTCATCTAGTGTAACCTCTAACTTGTTCTTGTTCTTGTTCTTGTTCTTGTTCTTGTTCTTGTTCTTCTTCTTTTGTGACTCAGTGGAATGTAGCACCATTGCTAATTTCTTAGCCTTTTATGTTGTACTTGATGATGTGACTTGTTGTGCTTCTTTCTGCTGCTTTGCATCGGTTTCATCTTGTCAGGTGTCTGCAAACATCTCTACATTCACCTTAGCATCGTCGGTAGCACCTTTTTCTATTTTCTCAGGAGTTCCATCTTTTGGTTTGTATCCTTCATTAGTGTCCTTGGCATCATTTATTTTGGTGTTTTCATTCTTTTCTTGATTTTCCACATCTTTGTCCTTATCTCCTTTTGTAACCTTGTTAGTGTCGGTTACATCTTGAGTATCTCTGATGTTTTGCTAACCATCGGTGTTGTCTTTATTTTCTTCTTCTCTTGCATCCTTTGAAGGTTTCCTTGTTAGGTGATTTACTTGATTCTTGCATGATATTGATAGCTTGTATCAACATTGATAGTTTGCCTGGAATGTTCACCTGTGCTCCATCAATTGTTTTGTCATGTTCATCGGTTATATCTTTTACAATAGTGACATCTTCATCCTTATTGATTTCATTTGCTGGGTCATCGGTAATGTCGATGACATTGGTATCCACAACATTGTCATTTGTGGTATCATCCCATGTTTCACCTACCACATCTACATTCTTATTCCCTGTTGTATCATCTTCCTCTTTATCCAGCTCAATGGATGTATCATCTTGGGTTGCCTTATCAACATCTTGTTGTTGAAGGTCTTTGTCGGGGCTTTCTTTCTCAGTTTTGGTATATTCATGATTTTGTACCATTTATTGTGACTGTCCTTTTCAAGTTCAATCAACTTTCCTTCAAGAAATTTGTATGCCCTTAGCTTTGGTGAGAATTATTTCTTGTGTTTCTCTGTCATTTCATTTATCTCTACCTTTGTAGTTCAGGTGGCATTAGAAAAACAAGTACTCTCTCTGATTTCTTTCTCATTTGCCAAAGCAAATGTCCAACGAGCGGATAATCTGTCCAAGAGTTCTCGTGGAACATAACTTCCTTCAAATTGTATGGGTACATATTTGAAGTTATAAATTTTAGCTATCATGGCTTCTTCAATTTTATTTTGATCTTCTTGATTTATTTTCCCCCATTTCCTAATGTGTGGATCAGTAATAGATCCAGAATTTGCAAAATAAACACAAATGTCATCAATGGTGTCAGGTTCTTTTACCTTGGCATTTTCTGCCTCTAAGGCTTCATCTCGCTCAGTGTCCTTAATATCCTCTTAGGTTCTGACGTATTTTGTACCCTTCTTGTTTTTTCCTCTCTTCGGTGTTGGAGCTTTTCTTTTGTAAGTCCTGACTCTTCCCTTTTTAAGAGGTGAAGGAGTAGAATCTTTGGAGGTTTGGCTTTTGTTCCTTGAAGCAGCTATAGTTCTTGGTCTCTTTGATGGTGGAGGAGGTGGTGAATCTAACTCTGTTTCCTCTGAGTTAGTCTTTTCTTCATCTTTATCGACAGACACCTATTCTTCGGTTTCCTCCTCTTGTTAAATTTCTTCAACCTTCTCAACTTCTTCCTCGTCTACATATAGAATCTTCTTGAGATTATTTACCATTTTGTGCTTCTTCTTGACTATCTTCATGACAACTAGGTCTGATTTAATTCTTGACTTAGCTTCTTCATATGTGCCAAACCTTGGTTGTTTTTTGTCCAATGGTTCATTGATTAAGGCATCAATTGCCTTTGTTGCAAGATCAATGTTGATCTCATTTTCCAGTGTTGCAACCATGCCTTCCTTGCTACTATAGGTTTGATGAAAGTATGATCTGTGTCAACCATGAAGCATATCTCATCCTTATATTTCTTGATGAGTTGCTCTGGGATTCTTACCCTCTTTTGTATTCGGTATTTGAATACATTAAAGTATTCATCCATGACTGTTTCAAAATTATCTCCCAGTGCAGCTATGTGCTCACTGATTTGCATGGTGACTAGTTTGGTGTTTTCCCATTTCACATCTCCTACTAATGGGAACCTTTCTTGAAAATAGAAGAAAATACACATGATTAATGAGCCAAAATTATAGGTGTTTGACTTTGCATTCCTGATTGTCTTTAGATTTTCCTTCAATTGATTTAGGAGTAGCTCGAATAAGTCCAACTATGTACCTTTATTTACAATTTTTTAAGTTGTGTCCACAACACCTGATGCAATAATGTTTAATCTGCTGGCCTAGAAGAATTTGTAGCCCAATACACATGCACCAAACTTAATCTTGTCATCAGTTATTGTTGTCACTTTCAATCCACGACCATCCCATTTGGCTCCATTCATCATTTTAGTGTCTGCCTTCGGTGGATACTTTAGTGCTTTTACTTTGTTAGTTATGGGGTAACTGATGACCGCATGGATGACATCTTGGGTGATTTCCTTTGGTTCATCCAACCATAACTTTTTGTTATGCATTCTTCTTAGTACTAACCAAATCGAGTCAGTTTTGAAGACCTTAGGAAACTTTAGGGCATTGGTAAGCCCTTTTACCTCAATGTGCTTGTGTTCTTCCTTAAGGGTTCCATCATCATTACAAAGCTTCTGGTAAGCTTCCTCCATCTCTGATATTCTAATCTCTACAATCTTGCAGTGTATGAAGGATCGAACATCTTTGACTAGAAAAACCCTAGCTGGAATGCGTGAAAATGCACCAGTGTCATCAGGTTGTGAGGCAACCTCTAGATGAATCTTTTAATTGGTTCCTCACATGCAGTGTTATTGATGAGTTTGAACTCATCCTTCTTTGCATTCTTAGCTTTCATTGATCGTGATGTTGATGCCAATTTTAGAAATTAGGGCTTCTATGTAAATTCATGAAAACACGGAATTGTCAGTCTGTAGAACTTACTATTGTGTTTGGAATGATCTTTAAACTTCTTTGAACTACTTGGATTTTGAGTCATGATCTCTCTACAACTTGGTTTCTTTCTGCTCAAAATTGCCTTCACTCACTCTGCTCTGGGTGTCGTGACAAATGAGTCACTTCGATGCCCTATTTATAGTCATTGCCCTAAAATACATGTAATAAATTCTCAGCAACTCGTCAGTGTCTAAAGATTGAGTTTGTTGGTGAAGGCTTTACTACCATCGGTGATGCTTATAATGTTTCTGAGTAGTCAAAGTTGACTTAGCCTTTACCAATAGGTTTCGGTAACATAGACAATTTATTCATGTGCATGCTTACCGACGCATCTCAGTCAATACTAACAAATTTTGTTTATAACCGACGCCTCTTGGTAAATGTAGGCAGTCTTTGCTTCAAGTGTATACCGACGGGTTTCGGTATATATGCCTGAAGACATAGTTCTTAAATATTTCAACAAGTATAACCATGATGCATCTTTCTTATGCTAATTTACAATTATTTCATCATATTATGGAACTGATGTAAAGTAATAGCTTAGTGTTTAATGCAGTTCCGTACTTACTTGTTCTGCTTAGGTGGGGTTGGTGATGTCACTAGATCCATTGGATGGGTTTTCATCATTTGCATTGCTTGTTCCAGCTTCATCATTGCTTGAGGCTTTTCTCCACATCTTGTCTCTAGCCATCTGGATATCTTCAATGGTGTTTCCATTGGGATATGTGTTTCTCTCTGTCATTCGGTCTCTATAGTCCTTTTTGAGATGACCAACTTTATGACAGTGTAAGCATGTCATTTCGGGGTTAGTCCACCCTCTAGACTTTCTAGTCCATAGTCTCATACTATTTGCAGCAATGTGACCATATCTACCACATGTTGTACAATTTGTCAAGTATTGTAGTCCCATACATATTGATTACCGATTCTCTTTGGTTGATATGGAGTTTCTTGAACTTTTGGCTTCCATGCTTGCCTTTTCTTTTTCCCGCATTCAAGACTTGTGCACCCATTCATCTTACATATAGGAAAATATTTGTCCATGTAGGTTTCCTTCTTTGGTTGATCCATCTTAGACTTACATTCATATGCTTTATGTCCTTTCTTGTTACATTTATAATAGAATCCTATGAATGAAGATGTAGATTAAGGAATGCCTTTCATTTTGCCTCTGCATACATTTGATGTGTGACCTTGCTTTCCACACTATTTACATGTAAGCTTTCTTGGTCTTGTATTTTCATAAAAATTCTTTGGATAGGATTGATTTGATGATTCTCCATTTTTGGTAAAGCCTAGACTGTTGTTGTTGTTGACTCTTCATCGTCCTTCTAGAAAATCATCCATTCTTTTATTGCTTTCTTTAGCCTTTTTGATAACTTCATTATGTTGTTGCTGAATTATAACCTCATGCTTTCGATTTTTATTTTCTTCTCTTAGTTCACCGATAATCTGTATTCTTTCAATGAGTTCAACATTCATTCTATTTTCTTCTTGACTCATAAGTATACTTTGATTTGTAAGCTCATGGTGATGCTCAACATGTCTTTGAATTTCTACCTCCTTTTCTTGTAGTTTCTCTGTAATCTTCCTCCTTTCATCAGTAGCTAGTGTTCTTTCTATTTCATCTTGTCTAGCAGAACTCATCACATCAATCATTCTTACCATTTGGGTCTCTTGACTGATTTGTAACATCTTTATTTGCTTTGTTAGATGTTGATTGATCTCCTTTAGATTTGTGATGTTCTCTTCTGATGTATCTGATGCTTTGCTTGCATTTGATCCTAAAGACTCAAAGAAATTTGGAATCTCTTCTTCTTGATAATCTTTTTCATTTCATTGAGTTAGCATTCCTTTCCTCTCATCAAGAAACTATCTCATGCTAATTCTAGCTTCTTTATACCGTTCATAGAACATCCGGATTTCAAGCTTTTTATTCTCAATATTTTTATGAAGTTTGTACTTCTCCATTATATGATATTTTCTCTTAAGCCTTTGAGCTTTCCAAGAAGAGACTTATCTATGATACCAATTATTGGGTTTAATGGGAAGTAGTACTGAGGGGGGAGGGGTGAATCAGTACCTCTAAAACTTTTTCTTATCCTTTAATCAATTAACCTTAGTAGTCAATTGTATGTCCATTCAATCTGATCTATACTATCTTTGTGTAAGTTATATCAATTCATAACATTAATAAACATGTGAATCATTCATAGAAACATTCATGAACATAATTGACACATAACACAAGATATGATATCGCAGAAAACTCCTGTTAGGAAGTAAAAACTGCGGTGGGGATGGCACCCACAAAACTTCACTATCTGCAAAATGGAAGGGGTCGGTTAAGGCTTACAATTTTGATCACTTTTGATGATCTACCCTGTTAGGATTATCGGTGAAGACCTGTTAAATTCTAGTTTTTTAAGAGCCTTTAGCAAAATTGTTAAGTGTGCACTCGATTAAGAGATTTGATATTGGACTGTTAAATCCACCTTTCTTGAAAGGAATTTTTTTACACTTTGCTCCACTTGTTAGAATGATAGAAAATTACAAATTGACCTCGTAAATGAAATCTCCTTTTGCTGATACAGATCCTATGTAGTTCACACAAAAATAATATCACCTAGCTGTGATTGAATAATACCTCTGATTATCGGTTTCCTCTGTTCTCAGTTCTGCTAACCAAATTCTTCTTTTTTTGTTCTAGTTCTTTAAACTCTCAATTCAATCCATAGTTGTACTCATTTTGTTCTCCTCTCTCTTACACACACATTCTAATGAATGATTACATCATCTATTTATAGATGGATTGATTTCATCGAGTTGTGATAAAAACAATGTTAACTCTAAGATCAGGTTTACAACTTGCACCTAGATCTCCTAGTCTATGTGTTTTAAATTAGTTAGACTGATTAAAACACTTACATTAATGTTTCTTGTCCCTAAAGAAATATATTTAAAACAATTAAATATCCTATAAATAGAATACCCTTTCTTTAGCTGACATGGAAGTCAGATCCACTTTTTGCAGGCTGCAACTAACTTTCGGTCATGCTTGATTGTCCTTCAGTTTTTACTGTCGGTTGCACTAAATCTATTTTTTCGGTCTACATTGTAAATTTCATTTTGGGTTCCTCTATCGGGTTCGACTCTATCTTTTTTCATTGTGATTTTTGGTGTACACACTACCTTATGTCATCGGTTCTCTCTGTACTTAGCTATTTTTGGTGGTCTTCTAATCTAATCTTTGGTTTGCCCTTTACTGTCTTTGGTGTAAGCTTACCAAAAGTGTTGTTTGTATACTAATGACAAATTAATGTCATCACCTAATTATGTCATGGTTGCCACTCAAACTAGTGTTAATACTTAATAATAACCCCTAGGATAAAACAAATACCTATATAAGACTATAAGTATATTATATAGCTAAAATAGGGTTAAGGTAGCCACACGCTAACTACTAATAGCCATAATTGTTGGAATTAACCAAAAATAGAAAGTGTGGATTGATAGCCTTCCACAAGTGAACAAAAATGAGCAAAATAGTATGTCAATCATATACAAATGGGGAATTTATAATAAAATGACCAACCTTGCATGTATAGGGAAGGAAGAGGGGGTGATAAGGTAGGAGTGAAACTTAGACTACCTATCCAAAAGTGTAAGACTTGTAAGCTCACTTGACAAGTGCATGAGAAAGTGTCAAACATGAATGCACTAGGTTTCTCACAAAGTGAGGACGCATGTCTAAACCATATGAGGTGAGATAAAAGTTTGAAATAACCTAGAAGTAAACTTAAGATGAGTTTGAATATGTCACTCCTAGAAAGGTGATTAGCTAACTAGGTGAATAATGAAAATATTTATACTAACACCCATTTTATGTACAACTTAGGGAGTAACATATGTATGGTGAAGAGTCTCAACTACTAGGCCATGTTAGGTACTCATGTGAACATTTATCATAAAGTGAAGATAAAGGAGAAAATCCAATAGGTATAAAACTCCTCTCTAAATGAGAAGATGTGTAAAATGAAATTTTCAATTGTGAAAAAGATAAGTAATAGAAGGAAGGATTCATGATAACTCCCAAGGAAAAATTATAACACAAGTACAATAATGTTCCCTCCCTAGGAGAGACATAAGAGGTCATGTGAACACCTAGAAAATGTGAAGTTATGAACTGTATGTGAAGAAATTATTCCTCCAAAACTGATAAGATAAGATAAACCATGCAGGCTCCCCTCCAAATGTTGTATCTATTATATTGGGTGGTTGTCGTTGCACAAACATCTTGAACTATTAATGATCGATACAACCGCTAGATTTATAGAATCCAGAGGAGGTTGTTAAACCCTTGTCACCAACTACTGCATGTACAGACTGAGACCAAGGGCACACACCTTGCAATAATCCCGCCCTCAGGACACGCATGGGGTTGGAACCTGTGACCTAGGCTCTGATACCAATTGTTAGATTGGGTGGTTTTCGTTGTACCAAAATCTTGAATTGTTAATGCCCAATACAACCAATAGATGTATAGAATCTATAGGAGGTTGTTAAACCCTTGTCACTAACCGCTGTGTGTACTGACTGAGACCAAGGGTGCACACCTTGCAATAGTATCCAGTGTTGGAATCTGATTTTGATTATTGTTGTTGTCATTAATGATTTTCATTGATGTCAAGTTATTTGTTTGTAGTTCTATTTGGCTTTGGTGATATGAAAATAGCATGATCTAGATGATGTGCTACAATGTTCCATCTTCACTTATGTTTTTCATGGTCCTATTTATGTTGTAATGTATTAAGACACTTTATTTTTTGTTTGGTCTCATCTTGTTATTGGTGATTGTGGTTCGGAAAAATAATATGTATTGTAACATATAGATCTTATTCAGTGACTTCAAATGATGTGATAAGTAATTAGTGTGTTGCATTGAGCAAGGATATTTTGTGTGGTCCATGTTTCATTCCTTCCACCATGGGAATGTCTTGGTTCGACCTAGTTCAAATTGTACGTAGCTGACTTGTAAAATGATAATTCATATTATGCTTGGTGTTGGTCTCCTTTATTGGTTATCTATGCTAAGTAGTTATGTCTCCATCAAGAATGTTCATTTTCTATCAACATGGGGGCGTATACTTGAAATGGATTAGCAAGGTATATGCACTAGGAATCCACTAGTAGTCATACTACCTATAGCTGAAAAGGAAATAATGTTGGAAATAAAATACGTGGAAGGGAAACAACTTGAATACTTAACAAAAACTACCATCTAAGAAGAAATCAAAAGATTTACAGAAATTAAGTTCATTGACAAAAAAATAGGAACTACTCTGTCTTGTTTGGTTGCATGAACAAACACAAGATGGGATTTCTAGTGGCTGCAGGAACAAATAACTGCCAAGACAACAACTAACTACTAGATGAAAAACAACTACTAAGTACTATAGATGGAATAATCACCAAGTGGCCCCCCTTAGTGATTCTTCTTAAAGCTCAATTATATGGTGTAAACTATAATATCATTTTACTTATTCAAAATGTTGTTACATACTAATATGGTTGAAACTATTCTTTAATATACTGAAAACTCAAAATTACAATAGTTATGGTTTTAACTTCTTAAGAAGGAGTATTTGAACCTTATTTAAATAATGGAAACTCCCAACTAACCCTGTCTAATAGCAATTCCACTCTCCTACTAATAGGAGGATGTTGTTTATTACAACATGAAACAAAGAAAGGGAGTTATTCTATGGATGAGAAATAGTCAAAATTGTTTTTATTACAGAGGAAATATAGAATAAAAAATCTCCCTAAATCTATTCTACTTAAGGTATGATCATTAAATTTCCATTACTACTATGTTATGAGTTGTAGGTGAATAGTTGTTGACTTCTTCAAGATTCATCATGTAAACTTTGTCTTAAATCGACTGGCTATTATAAATTCCTTACTACACGGATTTTGAACATTGCTCTACACTCCTGCATTATGACATTAGAGTGCACAAAACATAGGCATATATATTTCACATCAGAATAAAAATTTATCTATCCACATGCATAATTAATATAAATATTTCACATAGCTAAAGGTCATATACTAGCTTTCATCATTTAACCAAAAAGGAGCCATGAAGATAATTTTATCACCACCATAATAGGTGATAAGGCCAAATTATTGCCATTATTTTGTATATGTTCATAAAACCATTAGAATATATGTTCTAATATCTAGATATTTAATTTGATTAAGCTTGTTGCATGAATATTTCTGCATCATAACTAACTTGATAGGAGAGAAAGCGGCTGGAGAGTGGTCGACAGCATTCAAGGAAGACTGTTGAGGACCAGCTACGACGGACTGATCATTACAGCACTAGGAAACACGGCTGCTACAATGGAGCCATTATTCTAGGATGCAGGGATGTAGTGTGCCTATATTCCCTCTACACTTTATTATGTTGAACTGGTTGCCTGAGCTTTATTACCCACATCGCAGGCTGTTGCATTTCCATCTTCTTCTCTGACATGTTTTCAACAAGATAGTTTCTTTTCTATTTTGTAATAAGTGGTTGATCCTTTATATATAGGGATTGGACCGATAGTTTGAAGTTAGTTAGAAAAGTTAGAGAAAGAAGTTTTTGGAAGAAAATTGTTGTATCTTACGGCAATCTATTTTCAAGTTTCATATATTGTTTCTATGTAATGAGTTTTTGAAATACAATGAAGTAGTTCTTGGTTTACGTTCTGTGCTAATAGATTAGCAGAAACTGACCAAGGGGGGCCACTTGGGAGGTGGAATAGGTTAGAATAGAATATATTTCATTTCCATCATTTCTAGCATTTCCAGCATTTCCAGTATTTCAGATAGAAGTTACAATTTCTTCCTGCAGCATCGTACCTTGTGAGTGTTCCTGTAGCATCTGCAAGAATAGTTATAATGGATCTTTTAGGTTGAAAGTATAGGTTTGAGTATATTTTGCATTTCTAGCATTCATTTTAGTAAGGAGATAAATGTATTCTTTTCCTACAGCACTAGTGTATGTTTCTTTTATGCATTTTTACCTTCCTGCAACATAAGCATAATGACTCCTTAATGAACCTAGTGCACATATCATGCTGACCATTTCAAGTATACATCCCTGGGTTGACAAATTAATTGCACCTCATAACGGGAGAATTAGTCCTTAGATTGAATAAACCATTCCTAAGAAAGGCCTTGAGCATGATTATTCCACACCTATTGTGAGGCGGTTCATTTTTGGCGCCACTTCCGGGGATGGTGTTAAGCTAGGAACATTTTTTTGAGTCATTTTTCATTCCTAGATTAGTTTTTAGATTTGTATCCCGAAAAAAAAAAAATTTACTTCACAAGCGTGAAGAATTCAATTGCATGCATCGAAGAGAAAGGCGATGAGATGAATATGGCAGATTTCTCCCAGCAGAGTCTGCTAATTTGAACGAGGAAGTTGAAGAAGTTGAGTTACCCTTTGAAGACGCAAGCCCCGACTTTCCTGCAGCATCTTCCTCTAGAGAAGAACCATTTGATATAAGCGGCTTCCAAACTTTTGCATAAATCTTGGCCAACTTTCTAGATAATTCTGGTCCAAATCCACCTATTGTTAATAATCTAGTAGCTAATGCTCCTTTCCAGCAGAAACCCCTTAATCAAATAACTCCAATGATGGCACACCCTACTTTCCCATTTCCTCTTCCAAGCCTTATAAACAATGCTAATCTCAAAAATATACCTACAACTGCTCTTCCAAAGTTTTATGGTCTTATAACAGAGAATCCTGACACTTTCTTGTTTGAGTTTGACATACTCTGTCGAAGCTTTGAACATAATACCGATGCCCATAAGCTCAAGTTGTTTCCTACAACACTGAAAGAGTCAGCCTTATGATGGTTCACGGGCTTAGGAGCCAATGCAGCAGGTACCTGGGATGAGATGATATCTTTAGGATGTCTCAAAAGGAAGATGAAACATTGGAGGACTATGTTTCACATTTTTTGTACATAATGCAGAAGAATCCCCAGCATGTACTGGCAGAGGACTCACAGAAACTAGTCTTCTTGAGAGGGGTAAAAGACAATTGTCTGGAAGCATTAGACTTGATGGCTGGTGGAGACTCCCAATTCTCTTGGGATGACCTCAAGAAAATCTGTCTTAACTACTCAAGGTCAACTGTGAAGAAAGGTAGAGGATACCGACCCACAGTCACAAAAGGGATTGGTTTGGGCATTTCAAAGCTGGAAATATCTAATTTGCTCACAGATTTCATGAAAGATATTATAAATGATGTAGCTACACATCTTGACACAATGACTGCCAAGAAGAAGCATGCAGAAGCTGAATCACAATTGGCTGAGTATTGTCCACAATGCCGCAAACAAAAGAAAGACTACGGATGTAAGCTGGTAGCAAACTTAGAAAATCAACAATTGCCAACTAACTACATGAAGATAGAAGGAGACAATGACCAAGTGTTCTTCATTGCTCAACGTCGACCATGGGCTTCATGACAAGGTATGCCACAAGATCCTCTACAATTTTCAAATTTTAACAATAATCAGTGGCAAAACCAAAATTATCAGAACACTTCTCAGTACTCTCAACCTTAATGTCCTAACCAGTAGAATAACCAGTGGCCAAACTAGTAGAATAACCAGTGGCCAAACTAGAAAAATAACCAATGGCAAAACCCGCAAAATAATCAGTGGCCAAATTAGCAAAATAAACAATGGCAAAATCAGCAAAATAACCAGTGGCCTAATCAACAGAATCAATGGCAACCACCGTAAGGAAATTGGTAGAAAAATAATCAATGGAGGGGGCCTCCACAGTGGCCTAACCAAAATTCTGGCTGTCCACAATTACCACCTCCAGTGCAACCACCTACAATAATGCCACCTCTTGCAGCAACTAATGCTAATCCAAAACCAACCCAATTTCCTACTCAACAACAGCCAAATCCAAACAAAAAATAGCAGCAGTAGCAAACGTACACTACTGACACTCAACAGTGCCCTACTTAGTCATTAGAGGTAGTTGATATCCATTTGAGGTCCAGTACCACACTACCTACACCTAAATATTCTGTTATCATGAAAGTCGTAGATACTCTTACAACACTAATTTTAGAAGCCACACCGCCAAATACCAGCCAGTCGACTGATATCCCCAGCAGAACCACTGTCTACACCTCAAATCCAACCTTTCGACATAGGCTAAACAAAGAAAAACCTATACCCCAAGAGGAAGAAACATTTGATATTATTGAGCAGCTGAAAAATATGAACATTCAAATACCTTTGTTTCAAGCCATCAAGGATAGACCTCATTATGGAAAGGCTATTAAGGAAGCATGCCTTAAAAAGCTAGGATGGAAAAAGAAAGACCCTCAAATAGTACATGTTGTAGGGAAATTAGCAGATATCATGTTAGGAAAGGTGGTAATACCAAAGTATTCAGATCCTGGCAGTCCAGTAGTTGACCTGATAATAAATGGACAGACTGTGAAGAATGCTCTAGTTGATTTGGGAGAAGAAATAAATGTGATGACTAAAGATACAATGCATAGGCTAAGCATGGAAGGCTTAAGAACAACAAAAACAGTGTTACAGCTTCCCAATAGTTCAATTGTTACTCCAGAGGGTCTCATAAAAGATGTGATAGTTACCTTAGATTCATGGGAGTATCTTGCTGATTTTCTTATCCTATCACCTAAAGTAAACTTTGCTAGCTACCCTGTAATCTTGGGAAGACCCTGGTTAGCCACCACTAATGCCAAAATTAACTGCAGATCAGGTAGTATGACAATTTCAAATGGTCAAGCCATAAGGAAGCTAGCCCTATATCCTCCTCCCCAACCCCGGCCAGACTTGGGAGAACCTATTTGGCCAGACTTAGGAGATGAGGAGGAAGAGATGAATTTAGTAGGCCAGCTCATGATGTTGCATAGGCAATATTTTCTAAAGATGCAAGAGGAAGATGATGTGATACAAAGCATTCTCACTAATGAATGTATTGTAGCTAAAGATGTTTTAGAAAGTTCTATTTTATAGCTATGTACCTATGAGAACTGTATGTCTCCAGCAAACCCTGGAATGATTGATCAATTACTAACAAGTGAAGTAGCAAGAAGTCTAGTGACTGAAGTGTTAATGGCAGAGCTAACAACAACAATGGAACTTTCCTCTATTCATAACTTGCATGTAAACAACAATCTATCCCAATCACAGTTGGCATTGTTAACCAAGCTCCTCAGTCAGCATGAAAAATCATTTGCATGGGATTATGGAGATGTAGAGGGACTAAAACCAAAACTCTGCACCCACAGAATCTACATCAGTGATGGAAGCTTGCCACTTCATCAACCACAGAGGAGAATAAATCCAACACTAAGAGAAATAGTTAAAACTGAGTTGCAGAAGTTGTTGGATGCTAGATTCATCTATCCAATCTCTGATAGCAAGTGGGTATCACCATTGGTAATTGTACCTAAGAAAGGAGGTAAGTGGTAGATATGTGTGGATTATAGAGAATTAAATAATGCTACAAAGAAGGACCACTTTCCTTTACCTTTTATTGACCAAGTCTTGGATAATTTGGCTGGAAAGAAATATTTTTCCTTTCTGGATGAATACAGTGGTTGCAATCATATAAGAATTTCCCCCAAAGGTCAAGAAAAGACCACATTCACATGCCCTTGGGGCACATATGCCTATTTAGTTTTACCATTTGGATTATGCAACACACTTTCTACCTCTCAGAGAGCTTTGATCAACATCTTTGTTGATATATCTCATGATTGCATGGAAATCTACATGGACGACTTCACCACATTCGGTGTCACATTCGAGGAAGCTCTGAAGAACTTGGAGAAAGTACTAATAAGATGTGAGGAACATAACTTGTCTCTCAATAGTGAAAAGTGCTTTCTAATGATGCAGGAAGCAGTGGTGTTGGGACATTTTATCTCTGAAGCTGGAATCCAGGTAGACCCTGCGAAGATAGAGGTAATTCTCACACTCCCTATTCCTACTAAACAAAAAGAAGTCAGATCTTTCCTAGGTCACGCTGGCTATTATAGGAGGTTTATCCAGAACTTTAGTCAAATAGCTAGTTTTCTGTACAACTTACTTACCAAAGAAGATGAATTTGCTTGGACAAAAGAATGTGATGAATCCTTCCTGCAGCTGAAGTCACTTTTGACAACTGCACTAGTACTTAGGGGTCCTAAATGGACTTTTCCATTTCACATACATACAGATGCTTTAGACTATGCCATAGGTGTTGTCTTAGGACAAAAGTCTAAAAAACTTGAAAATTCAATCTATTATATCAGTAAGAGTCTACATGGACCAGAGTTAAACTATATAGTGACTAAAAAAGAATTGCTAGCAGTAGTTTATGCTCTAAACAAATTCCACCATTATGTGACTGGTTATCCTATCTTTATTCAGACTGACCAAGTAGCAATTAAGTACCTCATGAAAAAACCTGTCATAACAAGCAGGTTAGCAAGATGGATTGTTCTATTGCAGGAATTTGATATAACAATCAATGATAAGACAGGGAAAGCAAACGTGGTAGTTGATAATCTATCAAAAATTCATCATGCTAAAGAAGATACTACTTTAATAGATGATGCATTTCCAGATGAACATTTATTTCATATTGCTATCTAGAATCCATGGTATGTTGATATAGCTAATTACCTAGTTGCTAACAAAATGCCAACACATTTCTCTTATAAGGATAAGAAGCTGCTTGTAGAGAAAAGCTTCCATTTCTCTTGGATTGATAGCACATTATTTTACACTAGACCTGACCAAGTCATGAGGAGATGTGTGAGAGAAGATGAGACATATGACATTCTTCATGCATGTCATAATGAACCATGTGGAGGACACTTTGCAGCAAAAAGAATAGCACAAAAGTTTTTAACAACTGGCTACTACTGGCCTACACTTGACAAAGATGCAACAAGTTATACAAGGAAGTGTGACAAATGTCAAAGAATGGGTCGACCAACAAGATCATACGATATGCCCTTTTACCCACAGGTGGTGGTAACACCATTTGATAAATGGGGCATGGAATTTATTGGTCCAATAGACCCTCCATCCAATGGGAAGTAATACATTCTAGTGTGCACAGATTACTTGACCAAATGGGTCAAAGTTAGAGCAATGAAACATGCCAGAGATCATAAAGTTGCTGAATTTCTGTATGAAGAAATTTTTACTAGATATGGCGTGCAAAGAGAACTTGTTACTGATCAAGGTACACAATTCACTTCCAATCTGATAATAGAGCTCATGAAGGAATATAATATCAGACATCAGAAATCAAGCCCCTATCACCCCCAAGCCAATGGACAAGCAGAAGTTACAAATTAGGAAATAGAAGCAATCTTACAAAGACAATTCATTTGCATCGCTGAGATTGGAGCAGAAGACTATCAGAAGCCGTCTGGGCATATAGAACAACATGGAAGATCACCATAGGGTTCACTCCATTCAAACTGTTATATGGCAAAGTAGCAATGCTACCGATTGAATTTGAACATAAAACATTAAGAACAACGCTGGAGTTAAATATTGATCTTCCTACAGCACAGAGAGAGCACTTGTTGCATCTCAATTCTTTGGATGAAATGCACAAGTCTACCCTGTAGTGCACAAAAATTGTCCAAAAGCAAAGAAAATAGCGGCATGATACCCATATTAAGAGTAAGCAATTCAAAGTCGGAGATTGGGCATTGTTATATGATTCCAAATTCCATGACATACCAGGCAAGCTGCAGACATGATGGCTAGGTCCATATGAAATAAGCCATGTATTTATAAATGGAGCAGTCCAGTTGACCACAATTGACCTTGTACACTTCAAGCTACTAGCCAATGGACATAGACTAAAGTTGTATCACCAGCCACAGATGAAAGAAGGCTTCATGCAGCAATTCACCCAGCCATTTTACAGAATCAACAGGTAACACTTCCTGTAGTAGAGGGTGTCAACCTTCTTCCTACAACTCTTCAATAAGAATTCCTTTGAAGCATGACCATAATAAACACTTTATGTTTACATAAAGTTCAAATTCTCCATTCACTTTCTACATTCTTCTTTTTCAACCCACTTCATTTCTTAATCTTCCATCCACCCACCTCCCACGTCATCATATTTCTATGCTTTCAATAAAAAGATCATGTGCTAACGCATGCCGACTGCCGACGCCATCATTCCACTCTCACCAATCTTTCCTGGCACATGTGATGATCAATTAACAAGTATGAGATTTTCAAATTTATTTCCATTTTTAGCGCATATATTTCATTGGTTATATTGAATACTGCAATAAATGTATTGTTGCTGCCTTAATCCAGTTCTGTACCTTCTCCCAAGTCTGACAAGTGAGGACACTTGTCAATATTTCATAGGGGGCAAGGATGTGTGCCAATTCTTAAAATTTCATTTCTATTTACTCGTTAAGATCCACAAATCTATACTTCAGCATTGTCTTAATTAAAATCCAGCTACTGCATCACACAAGTGTCAAGTGTCATACCTTTATTCTGAATAAACCCCTAACAGTTAGAATAGATGTGACCCAGTATTAAAACCATGACATAACTCTCGCTCTCACATGAATATCTATGATTCATTTTGTTAAGGTACATTATTATTGTCCATATCAAGAATACCAGAAGAATGTGAAAGAGGGTTTGTGGCTTTACAAGAGGTAGTCTTAAATTTAAAAGAGAAGAAGGTAATTATCAAGAACAGAGCAGAGGTTGAATTTGGTAAGCACAAATGGGGGGCCAATTGTAGCGGCATGAACCAGTGGTTCATAGTATTTTAATATTTGATGTTGAGGCTGTAAGAAGATTTAATGCCAGCAAATGGTTGGGATATTTCTTAAAATTGACGGAGTTTGATGATGAAGCAACAGTAGAATTTGCAAACACATTTGATGAAGGCCAAGAGATGGTATGGGGGTTGACAGTTGTTGTAATAGAGGAGTGAATAGCAGAAGTAACCAGTTTTCTAGCAGCAGGGGAACATTACCCCAATGCACATGATGCCAGGTCAGCCAGGGCTCAATTCACCCTACCAGGAGACCCTCCATTGGAGATCACTAAATAGGGATGCAAAAGGATGTCCATTCCTCCACCATATCAGGAGTTGGTTATGCACATTATCAGGTATTTCACCTGTGAAGGATGATTCTCTAATTTACATGCACATCATTTTAAGATGCTTAGTTATGTACGACATAATATCCCAATGAATGCACCCAATTTTCTGTTTAATATGTTGTGCATTAGTGCCGAAGAAACCCAGAAAGGGAAAGACAACTCTGTTACTCACCATGCCCTGATTAAATTACTCATAGAAAGATCTCTTAGGGATTCCTCCCCTATGGCATGGGTAGATTTTGTCCATCATAAAACCCTACAGCCTCGAATTTCCCCTAATGTGCAAATTAACCAACATAATATAGTTTCCCATGACCCAGTTGCCGAGCAAAGTACCCAAGGGGCAGAAACCAAAAATTTACAAGAAAATGTGCCTGTAACTACTCACATGATCAATATACCTACTGCCACCCAAACAAAAGGAAAAAATAAGTTAGTAGGAGAAAATTTGGTTCTTGCAGCTGAGCCACGAAACCCTCAAGTCTAAAGAAAGAAGAAAATGAAGTTAGTTCCTACAGCCACTACTCCTGCAGTAGAGAAAACAAAAAGGGTTAGTAAGAAAAATGTCATAGAAGTTGAGGAAATACCTATAAGAAGGATCTCTAGGATGAGAGGGTAGATTCCTAAAGTGCCCACCGAAAGCCAGCCCTCTTCCCCCAAACAATTTGAGGAAGAAACTCCTATTCATATTGTTCTAGATGATTCTCCTAGCCAGTCTGAGATTCCTGGCATTCCTCAAAATCTGGATGAGGAGTGTGAAGCTGAGCCAAATGTATGTCAAAATGACCCAAGAGTTAGTCATCAGGATGTTCCAACCCATGAGAAAGAAACCCCTAAAACTCACTAGCTAGCTTGCACAAGAAATGCTTTAGTTTCCTATAAGTGAACTTGGTTAATAAAATTCTTAGAGCAGTTATGGAGTGAACAAAGGAAGAAGAATAACCAAGATGAAAATAGTGGTTTGATTACCCTACAAATGCTTCTCTTCTAGTTATATAATAAGCATGTGCTGACAACTACTCTATATGGAGAAGAGAAAAAGTAATAGCAGAAAGTAATAGCAGAACAAGGAGAGGAAATTGTAGAATTGAAAGATCAGTTGGCAAGACAGAAATAGAGAATGGAACATGCCCTTAAGCTGACTAACTAGATAATTGCTTGTAGATCTCCACCTAGGGTCTATACCACCTGTCTAAAATAAAAATTCCTCCTATTTTAGTTGATGATGACCCTCAAAGATGTAAACGCAGAGTTCAAATCAGCCCAGGAATTCTATGGTTTATACCAGACACTTCCATCTTGGCAACAAAACCTACTTTGTGAGTTGTATGTACATAATTTCATCATCCCAACAGAGACTGAATGGAATCCCTTGACTTACATAGGAGATATACACCTAAGGGCCCCAATGTCATGGATGCACAACGAGGCTAACTATGACAGACAATTGGAGAATTACAGAGAACTTGATAAAATGGAACCCCTACCATTAAGAGAAGAGAGCAGTCAACCAGAAGTATTCCTGAGGGATTGGTTTAGACTGACATATGGGAATGTTAAAAAGGAAATCAGAGATAAAATTTTTAAACTCGGAGCAGATGTGTATGCAGAATATGACAGCATGTCTTATTTTGTCTTCCAAAGAGCCTTAACCAGTGCCAGAAGTAGATGGGGTAGATTATTAGAGGCATTAAAAAGGTCAGAACCACACAACCCCATTAACCTTGAAGTAGCTATACACTGAGCACCAAAATACATAGCGCTAGGTAGGCAAATCGGGCAGGAGCTCTGGTGTCCACTCACAATGCAGCCACCCATGCTCCTTTGGCCCTTGTATGACATCAATACTACCAAACTTGATAGGCTACAGAAAGATCAGAGAAGGGAAGTTTGGGAAAGAACAAGAGGAGTCTACTACTCCTTCAAAAGCCAGAGATGAGGAAGAACTAAAGTTGGTGACTTTAGGTCAATTGCCAGAAGGTGCAATGCTTGAGGACAAGCATTTGATTAACCAAGGGGTAGATGATAAGGCCAAATTATTGCCATTATTTTGTATAATTTTAAATACTCTGTTCTAGTTTTTGACAAAACATTTGAGAGCCTAGCCAGTCAAAACTTGTGATAAAGTCCAGATAGAACTGATAAACCATGGGTATATGTTTGTGACATATTTTTCTAATATTATACATATAGTGCAGTATTTCATAAAACCATCAGAATATATGTTCTAATATCTAGATATTTAATTTGTTTAATCTTGTTGCATGAATATTTCCGCATCATAACTAACTTGATAGGAGAGAAAGCGGCTGGAGAGTGGTCGATAGCATTCAAGGAAGACTGCTGAGGACCAGCTACGCCGGAGTGATCATTACAACACCGAAAAACATGGCTGCTACAATGGAGCCATTATTCCAGGATGTGGGGATGTAGTGTTCCTATATTCCCTCTACACTTTATTATGTTGAACTGGTCACCCGAGCTTTATTACCCACACCGCGGGCTGTTGCATTTCCATCTTCTTCTCCGGCATGTTTTCAGTAAGATAGTTTCTTTTATTTTTTGTAATAAGTGTTCGATCCTCTATATATAGGGATTGGACTGATAGTTTGAAGTTAGTTAGAAAATTTAGAGAAAGAATTTTTTGGAAGAAAACTTTTGTATCTTACAGCAATCTATTTTCAAGTTTCATATATTGTTTCTATGTAATGAGTTTTTGAAATACAATGAAGTAGTTCTTGGTTTACATTCTGTGTTAATATATTAGAAAAAACTAACCAAGGGGGCCCACTTGGGAGGTGGAATAGGTTAGAATAGAATAGATTTCATTTCTAGCATTTCTAGCATTTCCAATATTTTAGATAGAAGTTGCAATTTCTTCCTGCAGCATCGTACCTTGTGAGTGTTCCTGCAGCATCTGCAAGAATAGTTATAATGGATGTTTTAGGTTGAAAGTATAGGTTTGAGTAGAGTTTTCATTTCTAGCATTCATTTTAGTAAGGAGATAAATGTATTCTTTTCCTGCAGCACTAGTGTAGGTTTCTTTTATGCATTTTTACCTTCCTGCAGCATAAGCAGAATGACTCCTTAAGGAACCTAGTGCACATATCGTGCCAACCATTTCAAGTATACATCCCTGGGTTGACAAGTTAAATGCACCTCATAATGGGAGAAGTAGTCCTTAGATTGAATAAACCATTCCTAAGAAAGGCCTTGAGCATGATTATTCCACACCTATTGTGAGGCAATTCAATAGGTTTAGGAATTCCATAAAAAAGTTAGCATGAAACACCATAAAAAATGTATTTAAACCTTAATAGTATCTAGGAACCCCTGACAAAAACCATAAAAACATAAAATATAGACAAAATAGAGCCATTAATTAGGCTCATCACTTGGTAGACATGGATGAATAAAATGGTATATATCAAGGATGATTAATGTTCGATGGTGATGTATGTATGCGGAAGATGAAAACTTGAAGTGAAGATATCCATACATCTTTGTACAACTATATGCAAACAGTGATAGAATATTACTCTTATGTGTTGCAGTTGGTGTGAAGTATTTTAGTGGTGGAGTTATTTCTCATTGTCTTTTATTTTTGTAGTTAGCTGGGTTTCAGTTGTGATAGATGGTTTATGTATTAAGGGTAGTTAGCCCGACTGGTGGGGAGCCTTACCTGCAATGAACATACCCGCAATGAGCCTTTATAAAAATTACCTTAATCGATGTCACCTTAATTGGTATTTATATTCATGAGAATTAGTTTCTCTATGGCTTTTCCCATCTTTTATTTTCCATGTAAATCTGGTGTTCATTTTGTTCAGTGTTCCCTTGTTCTTTGAAGGTTTCATCTGTTATGTTTATCTAATTGAATTAAGTTTGCACCAAATTGATAAGTTAATGAAAAAATTTAATGATAATTGATTCCCTCCCCCTCTCAGTTATCTAGGATTGTTCTACAATTGGTATCATAGATTTGGTTCCTCAGAGGAAATTTTATCCTCTTGAGGTAGATCTAATGGTGCACAAATTGTCAATTCCTAATATGTTTGATGTATTCATCTATAGTTTTTGCAAATTTCAGGTGTGAGGTTACCTAAATTCCCTGAGCTATACTAATTGGAAATATGTTAAGACAAAATATGTTTCACCATTGAATGGTCCTACTACTGCAGATGAGATAACTATTGGTAGTGGGTTAGCATCCCTTGTGGGATTCGTGACATGGTTTAACAACCTCTTGTATATTTTATAAGTCTTTCCTTTTAGCATCATTTAACTTTTCACTAAAGAAAGCAATAGGTTTACCTTCTTGAGTCAACACAGATCCTATTGTACTTCCACTTGCATCACATTCAACTTTAAATACCTTATTGAAATCAGGTAAAACTAACACAGGTAATTCAACAACCTTTTGTTTCAAATTATCAAAACTCTTATCTAATCCATGTGTCCATTTGAATTCCCTTTTATCTCCTCTCATTGTCTCAGTCATAGCATTACAAATAGAACTAAAATTTATGATAAAATTCCTATAAAAATTTATAATCCATGAAATGATCTTACCTCACTGATATTCTCAGGTGTAGGCCTACTAAGTATAGCTACAACTTTCAAAGGATCCATCTTCAAACCATTAGTTGAAATTACAAAACCTAAATACACAAGTTCTTCTTTCATGAAAGAACACTTTTTCAAATTAATGAAAAAATTGTCCTCTTTAAATCTTTGTAACACTTTTCATATATGCATCAAGTTCTCTTCTCTGGTCTTCCTAAATATCATAATATCATCCAAGTATACAATCACACATTTATTCAATAATTTCTTCAAAACTTCATTCATTAGCCTCATGAATGTACTCGCTGCATTAGTCAAACCAAACGGCATAACCAACCACTCATAAAAACCTTCTTTTGTCTTGAAATTAGTCTTCCATTCATCACCTTCTATGATTCTGATATGATGATATCCACTCTTCAAATCAATTTTGGTAAAGTATTTTTCTCCACTTAAATAATCCATTATATCACCCATCCTCGGTATAGGAAATCTATACTTAACTGTGATCTTGTTGAGTGCTCTTGAATCAATGTACATTATCTATTCTCCATTTTTCTTAGGTGCTAATATAGCTGGTACTGCACATGGACTCAAACTTTCTCTGATCAAACCCTTCTTCAACAATTCATGAACTTGTCAGTTGAGTTTCTCATTCTCAATCAGTGTCAATCAGTGTGGTGCCTTGTTTTGCAAACTCACTCCAAGAATCAGATCCATACAATGACTAATATCTCTCATCAGTGGCAAACCATCAAGTACATAACCTAAAATGATCTCCTTGTACTCGGTGAGAAATTTATCAACTTCTTCAAGAACTTTATCTTCTGCATTTTTACTCAATTTGTTAGGAATCAAAGCATAACAAATATCATTCATTTTCAAATCCTTAACAAATTGTCTACCTTCCATCAAACAAACTTTCACGGATGTTCAAATCTCTCCAACATATTCTTCAACCAAAGTAAAAATATTTGTTTCTTACCATAAACCCAAATAGTATATTTTTTCACTCTTCTATCATGTATAGCATGTCTATCATATTGCCAAGGTCTACTCAAAAAAATATGACAACAATCCATTGGCATAATATCACACAACACCTTATCATAATACTTTCCAATTTTTAGATTCACAAAACATTGTTCACTCACCATTAATTTATGCTCATCCTTAATCCATGAAATCTGATAGGGCTCTGGGTGCTTCATTCTTTCCAACTGTAACTTCGTGACCATCTCCTCTGATTCCAGATTCTTCGAGCTCCCACTATCAACAATTACCTTCCAAACTTTCTCTGCAACTCTACATCTGGCCTTGAACAAACTTTTCCTTACAGGATCTTGCTTATTATTCTCACTCCATACTATTCTTCTAACCATTAGGTTTCCTTCCTTCTTAGGTTCATTCAGTGACTCTTCTTGCACCAAATAATTTATGCTACTACCAATTTTCTTGCTTGCATGTGTACACTCAAAATATATATGTCCTTCTTCACCACAATTGTAACAAGTTCCTTGGAATGCTCTTCTGCTATAACCACCTCAGGAGTAATTGCCTCTTCTTTAGAATGAACTTCCACCTTTCCACTCAGTCTTTCCTTTGTCTTTATGTGTGTCTTTATTTATCTTGTCATGATCAGATCTATTGTTTTCACCATAAGATCTACCTCTTCCTCTAGAGAATTTACCACCTCTTCCTCTTTGCCTTTGTTCATAGCTTTTGTTCTATTTATCCTTAGATTTTAGGGAAAACTAATATTCCTCTTCAGTGCTCTTCATCTTTACTAAGTTGATCTCTTCTTGTATAGAACTTCTTAATCCATTTAGATATCTTGCTATTCTTTCCACTTCATCTTCAACATGTCCAAATCTGATGTCTAATCTGTAAAATTCCTCGGTGTAATATTTTACAGAGCTATCTTTTTGCTTCAAACTTTGCATTCTCTTAAATAGGTTAATCTAGTAATCACAAGGTAGACACGTGCCTTTCAATTTGTTTATCATATTATCCCATACCTTGATCTTGTCTTTACCCTTCTTCTTTTGATCCAATTGTAGATGATCCCACCACAATGATGCATGACCTTTCAACTTTATACTTGCAATCTTCACTATTTTATCCTCGGATACATTCTCATACTCAAAGTATTTCTCCATTTTGGTTATCCAATCTATCAATTCATCAGAATCCATCTTTAAACTATACTTATGAGGATTAAACTGGGGTGTGGACCTCAAGCTTGTTAATGCTCATAGGAATATCTCTTCTTCTTGATCCATCACGAGTGCAGGTGTGACTTCTCCTTGCACTTCTTCAACTTCATCATCACTAACATCTTCAAGATGTCTTCCTCTATGCTAGGCTATCTCAACAGCTTCAAATCTTGTAGAAATCTATCTTAGCATATCAACTAGACCTGGATTTGCATTTCCTCTCCCACGAACCATCTTGAAACCCTCTACAATTATAGGTAAAATTACAATCTACTACCCTAAAAAAAATATCACTAGAGTTCACAAGAAGGAATCTTAGATCTAACCTTCACCCTGATACCACCTGGTGCAAGGAGAGTAAGGAGAACTAGGGCCCAAGGCACTCCCAGCTATCCAAACCAACTTGAAAAACAACTCAGAAGCAACAACACAGAAAGTGAGAGAAAGAAAGAAGAATATTCTTATTATTTCATCAAACATCATGCATGTCAGGCTGTAAGGCCTTCCCAGTTACAACAATATACATTTAGATCTTTAAAGAATAATCTTCATACATGCAAGGTCACAGACCTATGATCCATATCTCTATCCTTTTTCTACTTTAGAACTCCTCCAAAAATACTACCCAATTCTAATAACTAAAACTAAATATATACAAGAGTCCACCAAAGAGGTCGGCACTCAGATCCTAAAGATCCAACATAGGAAACAACAAAGACCCAAATTTAGTTCCACAGACATCCCAATGGGAGACCCCAACATTAATTATGCTACATAAATTAAATGCATACGACAGCCAGAAGATCCAACATCCAAAAACTAACTCAGTGAGAAAGACTACCGAGATAGAGACCAATCAGTGAAAACCACTGAGTAGCCAAGAAAAACCACCGTGACCCCATCAGTGAAGCCAACCAAAATACAAGTAACCGAGCCCGAGTGGTGAAATAACTAACCTTCAACTGATCAAGCAAAGCAGTTACCGAGCACTTTACCGAGCCATCTCCAACAAGCTACTGAACCAAAACAAACATATTTTGGTTTGATACAGGATTGCCAAGAACTAAATATGCTCCTACATCAAGATTTCCTCATACAAGAATTCTGCAAATTTATTATTCGCTGCATGTTTTATTGGCTTGGTTTCAACCCATTTTGTGACATAGTCAATACATACCATAATGTATGACTTACCATTGGAAAGAGGATCAATGGGACCAACAAAATAAAATCCCCATTTATCAAATGGTGTTACAACTACTTGAGGGTATAGTGGCATCCCATCTGACTTTGTAGGCCTCCCCATCCTCTAGAACCTAACACATTTCCTGGTGTATTTAGTTGAATCCTTATGTAAAGTAGGCCAATATTATCTTGTATTCAATATCTTCATTGTTGTTCTCTTGGATGCAAAATGACCTCCACAAGGCTCATCATAACATGCCTGAAAAATGTCATAAGTTTCATCTTCTCTGACACATCTTCTCATAATGTAATTTGGGCCTATGTAAAATAAGAATTCAGTTATCCAAGAAAAGTTAAAACTTTTATCAATCAACAATCTCTTCTCCATTAGTGAAAAGTGAGGTGGAACCTTGTTAGATGATAAGTAGTTAGAAATGTGTGCATATCAAGGTGTATTAATAGATATATAAAACAAATTTTCATCTATAAAACTATCATCTATAATCTCATAATCTTCCTTCACTCGGAGTCTTGAAAGAAAGTCTTCTACTACATTGGTTCTACCTAGTTTATCAATTATGGTGATATCAAACTCTTACATTTGATAGTAACCATCTTACTAACCTACCTGCGATTGGAGGTTTGTTTACTAGATATTTAATTGTTGCATGATCTATGTGTACATATATCTGATACTTGGTGATGTAGTGCCTAAACTTATTAAGTGCATATATGATTTCTAAGAGTTCCTTTTCTATGACTGTGTAGTTAAGTTATGGTCCTTGAATATTTTTGCTGATAAAATAGATTGCATGTTCTACAATACCTTATTTTTGGCCTAAGACTCCCCCAATTGCATGGTCTTATGCATCTGTATGGATGTGAAAAGGTAAT
Source organism: Thuja plicata (assembly GCA_018584345.1). Lineage (NCBI taxonomy): Eukaryota > Viridiplantae > Streptophyta > Pinopsida > Cupressales > Cupressaceae > Thuja > Thuja plicata. The sequence continues at coordinate 6,583,905 of MU227179.1, forward strand.
GATCAATTGGGTCCCCTAAAGACTAGAGCTTGAGTGAGGACTGACTTTAGTTGTAGGAAGGCCTCTTCACATGGTTTTGTCTATTCAAACTCTGCATCCTTGGTTAGTAGAGTATACAAAGGTCCTATCATTTTACTAAAGTCTTTAATAAACCTCTTATAATATCCTTCATGATCGAAGAAGTTTCTAACGTGTTTTTTCTTTGTAGGAATAGGAAGGTTAATAATAACTTCAATTTTTGTAGGATCAACTTACATACCAGCTTATGAGATGTAGTGTCCAAGTACTACTCCTTGCATCATCATGAAATACTTCTCACTATTCAAGGACAGGTTATGATCCTCACATATTTGCAACACTTTCTCTAAATTTCTCAAGAATTCTTCAAATGTAGTGCCATAAGTGGTAAGGTCATCCACATATATTTCTATATAATCATGTGAAATGTATGAGAAGGTGCTAATTATTGCCCTTTGTAAGGTTGCTAGAGAATTACACAAGCCAAAAGGAAGAAAAGAATAAGCATAATTTCCCCATGGACAGGTAAAGGTGGTTTTCTCCTGATCTTCAGGTACAATCCTGATATGGTTGTAACCATTAAATCCATCCAAAAATGAAAAATGGTGCTTTCCAGCCAAAGAGTCTAAAAATTGATCTATGAATGGAAGATTTAAATGATCTTTCTTGGTTGTAGTGTTAAGTTCTCTATCATCTACACATACCCTCTATTTTCCACCTTTCTCAGGAACTATGACAAGTGGTGACACCTATTGGCTGTCATGAGCTATAGGATATATGAAACTAACATCTAATTTTTTTTGTAACTCCCCATTAATTATCTCTCTTAGTGCAGGATTAACTCTCCCCTGGGCTTTTCTGACTAGCATACTATTGTCTTTGATATAAATCCTATGAGTGCATAACTTAGGACCTAATCCTTTCATGTCATTATAAACCTAAGCAAAAGCTTGCTTGTGTTTTTGAAGAAGTTTTATTAACGATAGTTGTTGCTCTTGACTGAGTTTATAATTGATATTGAGGAACTGTCTTGATGAGACTTCCACTTTCTTTGTCAAATATATCATGGATGTTTCAGTAAGATATGGCATTTGAACTTCATGCGACAACAATTTGTGAAAAAAATTATTGGCCGCAAGAAAAGTTGATGAAAAAGACACAAGGATGATGGAATGTAATGAAAACTTCTAATTTGATGAACAAAAAATAGGTTGCTCACTCATTCCATAATTGTTCTGCATAATGTTATTGAGTGACTCAACATCTTCCTGTAGCTATAGGAAAGGGTCTCTATCTAGCATCATAAGTTGCATAAATGAGTTATCCTCCTCTGTTTCTTCCCCTAGGTCTGGCCATACTGGCTTTACTATCTTAGGTTGGGGATGCACAAGAGGATAAATGAAAAGCTTCTTTGTATTTAAACCATCTGAGGTAGTCATGTATCTTGACTGACATCCTATGAATGCATCAAATATAGCTATCCAAGGCCTTCCTAGAATAATAGGATGCCCACCGAATGTGGCTTTATGAAAAAGTATCATGAAGTAAGTTGGATATTCCCAAGAGTCTAAGGTGGTAACTGAGTACTCTACCATTCCATCAGGTTTTCCGGTGGAACTATCAGCTAGCTGCAGGACAATAGGTGTAGACCTTAGATTGGTGATTTGAAGATGTTTCATGGTATCTTTTTTCATGAAATTAATGGCTACCCATAGGTCTATCAAATCATATTTTACTTGGATACCATTAGTAAGGACTCCAACTACAAGACTACTAGGATCAGAGTATTTAGGCACAATCACTTTAGTAAGCATAATGTCTATTAACTGACCTAGGACATACATTGTTTGGGGGTCTTTCTTTTTTCTTCCTATTTTCTTTAAACAAGCATCTTTAATAGCTTTTCCATAGATAGGAACATCCTTTATTGCTTGAAAGAGAGGTATTTTAACACAAATGTGTTTCAAATGATCTAGAATATCAAAAGTGGCATCCTCTCTTGGTTTTATTACCTCATGTGTGTGTGTATTTGGGTACCTGTCAGAATCAACACAAACACTCAATAGGTCATTGCATTAGTATAAATGGTTAGATAAAATATTCAAAAATCACTAATATCGGCCTATTGCCTTCTAACTAGAAAGAGTGTAATAAATAACATATTTAGCCCTCAGAATATGCTATAAATCAGTGACCAATACTATTCTAGCATGAAGGATTTTAATT
>MU227179.1:6654493-6665132 GCA_018584345.1 Thuja plicata
ACTCTACTTCTGGAGTAGTACCTGTGCTTAATAGTATTTGGCACCCTTTGCCATTGATGTCAAAGGGGGAGTATATAGTAAGGGGGAGCATATATTCTGGGGGAGTATATAGTCATGAAAATAAAAACACAGTCAGAGGAGCTGCAGTAGTGAAGAGAAACCTTTGATGAGGATATTGAGAAGATTGTAAAAAGGATGATACTTTGGGTTGATGGTGTTTTTCATATCATATGTTGCCATCAATGTCAAAGGGAGAGATTGTTGGAGATTTCCTTTTGTGCAAATAGTTGACTATATGTTTGTCATTGATGACAACATATAGTATACAACAGTGAACTGTATTCACTTTTCAGGATGGATATGTGGAAGCCTTGCACGGTTGTTTTTATGTTTCAAACATAGTTACTATACCATGTACATACACGCAGATTCAGATGTTCAGTAACAGTTGAGTTATGTTACTCTGTTTACTAGACAGTTTCAGAAGATTGTTTTCAGAAAGCCGATAGTAATTTTATTGATTCTTCAGTTGCATCTATCTATGGGATATGCGTGTTCAGATTCATGTTTAGTTATGAGTCTAAGTTAATTAACTAAAGGCGCTAATCGTGTTTCATTTGAAGCATGACATTTGGGTAATTTTGGTGGAGCCAACTATGTGAAGCGATGTGTTTATTCAGTTTGAGTTGCGCGGTTCTAATTATGTTGCGTGCTTGGTTTTGCCAAAAAGAGAAGCATGGAAGGGATTCTTAAAGCCGACAAAGATCATATCTTTTGGAGAAGATACTTATAGTAGATCATTTGAAGATCACCAACTGTGAATGATAAGAAAAGAGAAAGAAGAAGGATAGAACATAATGCTATTTGTTTTGGGACAGTAAATCCATTTCATTCATCAGACAAAGATCTATGTGAAGAAGTAGTGAAAGCATACAATAAATTGGAATTGATCAAGACAACAGGTCTACTCAAATAGTTCATTATCAAATATAGTGTATATCTATTTTCCTGAAGGTTGTAGCCTTCATCATTTTAGCAGTGAGCTTTTGGATAGTGAGTCCTCACCCCTAATAGGGTTATTTGTAAAAGACTCCTAACAGGGTCCGACCCTTAACCAGGTCACTATACTTATTGCATTGTAAAGATCAAATCCTAAGAGGGTTGTAAGATTTCTAACAGGGATTATTATACTCAAGTACAGTTCTTTGTGGGTGCTAATTCCCACCGGGGTTTTTACCTATTTTGGTTTCCCCGTAACCAAAATTGTGGTGTTCTACTTTGTGTTATTTGAATGTGTATATGCTTAATGTTAAATTAGAATTAATTGGAGAAAATAATTAAAATAGTTGATTATTGATTCACCCCCCTCTCAGTTATCCCTTGGGACTATTCCAACATTTCCATCACAGATTGCGAGGAGGTCTCACAACTGTCTATCATACTATTCAAGGTTGCCCTATTCTTAGCAATAATGTCTTCAATGTTCTGAACATGTCTGATTGGGTTCATGCAATAACTAAATAGTTTCCTGCCATGTGCAACACAACTCTTTTCTTTTTTCAGTAACAGATTTAAAAATTCCCAAGTCCCATGAAATAGACTGGCAAACTTCCATAAGTTTCTTCTCCAAGTAGTTCTTCTCTGCCTTTTCTTCTGATATCTTCACTAGGGTCTCTTAGTAACCATCAAACTCATCAAGTGTCATCTTCAAGCTCTCTAAATCATCTCTGCTCTAGAAAACAATAGGTACTGGAAGCAATTTATTCACAGTATCAATTGCTCTAGACATTACCTTAGTCTTCTTGTCAATTTTCTGCTCAGATCTCTCCTTCGCTTTAGTGAGTGCGGTAAAAGATAAACTCACCAACTCATCCTCATCCATGCCATCAACATCAACATCTATAGGTTTTTCTTTACTTGCCAAAACTAAGATAGAAGATGTGTCAATTTTGGTTTTGTCTTCAGCTTTTGCTTCTTCATCTTTCTTTTCCATTTCTTTCTATTCTTCCTCTCTCTGATCTTCCTCTTTTTGTTCTTCCTCTTTCTGTCTTTCATCCTTAGCCATTGTACTATCAATGTTTCCTTCAAATGGCTCCTTCTCATCATGAGAAGTGTCAAGTGTCATAGGCACACCAGAAACATAAAAATCTGGTTGCATATCATCTTCGCTTTTCACAACACTTGCCTCAGCTGATTTGGAACTCTCTCTCATTCCCAAGGGTGTAGGCATTATAGTCTTAGGAGGTGAAGCCTTCTCAGGAATAGTACTCATAAGTATCTGATCCAGTGCTCTCTGAGTCTCTTTAGTAATATCTTCTTACTTTCTTGCCATAATTTTCACTAACCTTTCCTTAGTCCTCAATAGTGGTTTTAGTTCATTGAATATTCTATCTCTCTCTTGCATAGAAATCACAGGTAACATGTTATCAATTGCTTGATTTCTGATAGTCTCATCTTCAATATGTGCTAATTGTTTTCTTATTTGCAATCTCCCATACAAATCTTCAGGTACAATGCCCTCTATCTCTAACATATTTTTCTTGAAAACAAGTAAATGATTTACCACAATATCTTCAATCTCACGCTTATCAGATTCCTCATACATGTCATAGTACTTATTTATTGTAACTAGATTTCCTTGCTCAATAGCTCTCTTCTCAATCATTTTCAATTCAGGTTTCCATACTTGTCTATCATTTTTAGTTTTCTTCTCTTCTTTCTCTGTCCTCAGTTCTTTAGGTGGTGAATTCTGTTTGGAGGATCTGGTGTTCACTCTAGGAACCAACTTTACTGCTTGCAAGGTCTTCAAAGATGACGAAGGGGTGGCTCTATCAATAGAAGTAGTAGGTACAGTAGTTGTCATCACAACTTCAGAAGGTGGAAGGGCTGAAGTACTTGCCTATCTAGAAGATCGTTCTACTAACTTCCTCTTCACTTCAACTCTTCCTCAGTCAATCCTGCCTTAACTCCACATTCATGAATAATGTTCTCCACTTTCCTTTTCCTCAAGCCTCCGGTATGTTCTTCTCCCACTTTCGCTGATTTTTCTTCATAAGTACCCTATCTTTCCTCAGATGTATCTATCTCAAATGCCAGAACATGTTTGATCTACATAGTTAGGACTTCTGAACTCACTTCATATCCCATAGGATAACACCATTTCTTCCTTGGAACAACTGTCTCAAAACATACACAGTCTGTCTCAACTATAAAACATATTGTATCCTTATATTTTCAACTAAATTTTTAGGAATCTTTTATCTTTCTTTCATCTGCCTTTGAAGAATTTAAATCATAGCAAATAGTTCTCCATCAACCCATGTGTTGTTCTGCCTTCTGTAACTCTGTGAAATCTGAATACCAGTAGGTATCCCTTTTGTCCAACCACTATGGCGCATTCTTGAAAATTTATGCTCAATATGAATGTACATGTGCACTATTAGTGAACCAAATCTGAAGGTTTTGGATTTGTCTTTCTTTATCAACTTCACATTCTCCAAAAATTGTTGTGCCAATACTTCGCATAGATTATACTTTGTATTTTCTTTCACCATTTTGTAGGTCATCATAATAGCTCCAACTAATACTGAATTAGGTCTACTACTATAGTAGAATTTGTAACCAAGTATCATCGAGATTAATCTCACATCCTGTAGATAAATGTCACTCATTGTCATAGCTCGCCTATCCCATTTCGAGTGTGTTAGGGTTTCAACTTGCTTCTTAACATGTTTCTCTACCTCAAGGATGATTCTGGTATTGTTTAGTCTAGTAATCTCATGTATCAATTGACTGCAAATCTTCACAGGTTGCTCACCTATCCAAATAAACCGATCATAAACTCTGCTCAGTAATATCTTAAACCATTCTTCTTCGCTGAATTCGCATAAGTCCAAAATTTTCATAATGTTTAACTCAACAACATATTTGAATTCATCTCTCATAATGCCATTATCAGTCATGTACTTAATTTCAATAGAAATGTCATCAATACCCAACATGTCATACTTGCAATGAATATATGCCCTAATGTCTTCAACATGCAAAACAACATACGGTGTCTAGGAAAATACTCCTTCGGGATCGTCCTCACATGACTTAAAAGGATGTTTCTTGAATTTATACCTAGGTCTGTCCACACCATCATATATCATAGGTGCATCCATAGTTTCTATAGATGTAAATGATGTAAATACCTCTTACATGCTGAATTTTGAGTATATGCTTCGATCGATCATGCCAAGTAGTCGCTAGATATTCTGGATGTCTCTGCTCTCTGATTTCCTTAGGCCGCAGCTCTTCAAATGGTAAGGAAATATATAACCATTAGGTGCTTTATACAATGTTAAGTTATTAAAATCTTGCATTACCCAATGTTGTCCAATCAGTCATAAATCTCACGATCACAATATATGCATCGTCCGATGTTGCGCTCTTAAATATAAGTTCCATGATGTCGGCCAACATCACACCTAAGCTCACTAGAGCTCACTCCTCAAAATCAGGGGCTGGATATATTCTGATATCTTTATCCAATGCTCCCCCTAAGGCCATGATTGGCCAATTAGGTCAATTCCTCTTTGCTACATCAGCCGAAGATCCAGTAACATCTAATGTCTCTCCCTGAACCAATATCTCACTTGTCTCTTTGATTTTCCATATCTTTCCATTGTCGTTATCCTCTGCTTTCTTGAAACAACTGTCAAAATCACTCTTCAGTTCTACAATGCTCTAACCAGTATCATTGTCATTCTTATGTGTATTCGTAGGAGATGGTTCTCTTCTATTATTCACTCCATTATACCTGCAAAACTTCTCTATATGTCCTGGATTGTTTCATTTGTAACATATAGGGGGTCTTCTGTCTTGATTTACTTGCAGCTTACAAAACTTCACAATGTGTCCAATGTTATTGCATTTGTAACATGTAGGTTTCACTGTATGTTCTCCTCTATTATCTTCTCTATATCCAGATTGATTAAGTTTCCTGCATTCTGCTTTCTTGTGCCCAAATGCATTACAGTTAAAACAATAACTTGAAAAAGTTTTAAAAGGGGCATTACCTCTGCAATCTCTTTTCATGTGTCCAAAATTGTTACAACCAAAGCATCTACCTCTGAAGGTTCTGATATGTTCTCTAGGTTCTTCAAGGGTAGGTTTTTCTGCATCAATCTTCACATCTTGTTTCTCTTCCCGATTCTTGGAGCATTCAACTTCATTAAAGCCAATACCAGTCATATCTCCTTTACATTTTTGTCTGTTTCTTTGTTCATCGATCAAGTCACTTCTCATGTGTAGTTTCTCAATGCGTTTCTTTGTCTCAACAAGTTCACCTTTGATGATCTGATTGTATTTCTCCAATTCTAGATACTTGTTCTTGTAATGGTCATCCTCATTCTTCATTTGTTCCATCAAAACATTTTCATTTTTCAAAGCTTCTTCAATCTTGTTTTTAGCATCTTTTTCCTGTTGAATTTGTTTAGCAATGGCTTCATTCTCAAGTTTCTTCATCTGATCTGAATTATCATTATCTGAATCTTCCTTTATCTGAACCACAAGGTCTTGTCTCTGATTTTTAGAAAGTTCAAGCTGGTCTTTTAGTTTCTTTATGAATCCATCTGGTCTCCTTAATTTGAATATCAAGTCGCCATTTTCTTCTTTCTCTTTATCAAGGTCTTCAAGTGCAGCTTCAAAGTTATCTTGCAAATTATCTGAATCCACTCTGATCTCCCTTAAGTTGTTAGGCTTTCTCTCCAAGGGCCAAATGCTCTGATACCAATTGTTAGGATTAAGTAATACTGAGAGGGGGGGTGAATCAGTATTACAACATTTAAAATAAACTTTGAACCAATTCCACATAAACCATAAGCATACTGAAATCAAAAGAACATGAGAAAATAACACAGTACTCATAACACAATTATTTGTTGTCGAGGAAACCCTGGCCAAGGGAAAACCCTAGTGGGGATGGTACCAACAAGCATGCACTAAAGTATAATGTCTCTGTTAGGAGCTGAATATTACATAGTACAATTCCTTGTTAGAGGAATAAAACCCTGTTAAAGGTATACAACACCCTGTTAGGGGCCAGCTGAGCTTACAACTCTTACAATAATGCTTCTGTTACAAAGTGTTCTCAGTCATGAACAAAAAAATCATCTTCAATGCTTAGATAGTCCCAATCATAGTTCTTCAATGATCTCTGTCATTCTCTGCTCTGCCATTCACATATATATCTTATTCCATCCAGTACATCAATTCATTTCACACATCTATCTTCACTCTACAAAAGACCTTCATATATATATATATATATATATATATATATATATATATATATATATATATATTTTCATCACCAAGTCGTTTCTCTTAACCAAATATTACATAGTTGACTCTCAATACAAAATACAATTAATAAAGCAATTATTAAATACATAGTCAGCGCTCTTACATAATCAAAATATGGATTATCCACAACCATAATCTAACTTAGCTTTCCAGGAGTCCACATCATACTCCCCAAATCAGCATTTCAGCTCAAATGCTCTGTATCTCTGTTCTACTACTGTCGCCTGTCTTCAATTCTCTATAACTTTCTGTAAATGTCACCAAAATCAAATCGATCTTAGATGTAAGTCGTACATACTCCATTAATATCTTCCTCCAACCTCCCTCGCCATAACTCATCGATCTCAATCTTCGATACCCAAAATACCTCTGTATTTCTGCTTCTGTACTTAGTCGATTCCAGAATTGAATTACCAAAACCTAACTTCAAATTAATCGATCAATATGCCAGATGTGTTGCCATAAATGACAACCAAAAAGTGATGTAACACATACAAAATTGATCACTTGCCAAAAAATTTGAGGCAATTGCTCATGTGGATCATTAATATTAGTGCAATTGGACATTCAATGCTCATGTTTTGAATTTTAAAATGCTGAAGTGACAACTGATGTCATCACTTACTGAAGTATTTTGAGTTCGCGTCATTTATAAGTATTTTTTCGTGATTGGTGAACCCTTCCATATATCCCTTTGATGTGTCTTATGTCGCTTGGATTCTTTATGCATCATTGACATAACTTCCTTCGATCACCCTTCTTTTTATCATGCAACCCTTTATTTCAGCTACCTCATCCGGACAACATTCCTCCAATTAATGTTTAAATAGGAAATTTCATTTGAAGCATATTGGGGCAAATTTTGTTGATCATCCCTTAGAGATTACCTTACAACTTCCATCGGCTTAATTTACTCCATCGGAATGCTCTAATAAACTTACTATGATGTTATTAGCTTTTTTGATTTATTTTAGCCTTTTTATGATTTGATCATCGAGGAAATAGGAAATATGTTGTTCTGATGAAATTGTCATCGAAGTAACTTTGGCTATCGCTGAGATGTTTCACTTTTGATCCCAATGGTTATACCTTCTCCGATGAAATTTTCGTCAAGACTCTCCTCGATGATATGTTATTAATACTTCTCCCTTTTCAGTTTCTTCATCGACGTAGCTACTTGAGTGTTCTCTCAATGTCTCCTATCAGAGTAGTGTGTACCATCAGACATAACATTATTTTCTCCTCTGATAGTATTAATTTTACCAATGAAAACCATCGATGAAACATCTCTCGATAATATTTTGTTTCCTACTATTATATCATTGTTGCAGCTTTGACAGATGTCTTATGTCCGAGTACCCTTAGTTCTCTTGTCTTTATCATCGGTGAAACTCATGGTGTCTTTCCCTGATGCAATGCAAGTAGATGTCATTGGTGTAGCATGTGATATCGGAGCGCCCATTTTTCCTTGTTCTGATATTCTTTGTTTCTCCGATGAAATCTCCATTGGTATTTCCTATGCCGATACCTCTTTTTGCTTCTTTGTTTCTCTTTCATCGGTATATCATAAAAAGTATTTCTTCGATATACTTAGTGGATATATTATCCAGGTAAAAATGTCGATAGGTAATTTTCTTCCGACAAGCACTTATTTCTATCATTAGAGTATTATTCCAGGGGTTTAACTGATGGAAAACACTTCTTTTGCGTTGCCATCACCTTTATTTAGTTTCTTTGTCGGTGGAACAAGCAGGATCTTTCATCGATTAATATTATTGGTGTAACTTACTTCATCAGTTTTGTCTTAAAATATTCCTCTGATACTCCTTTCTCCTATGATGATTCTTTCATTGCTTCCATCAGGGTAATATGTTTTGTGTTTTGTCGATGCCTCCTTATGTAGTGCTTTTCTCATTTTTAATTTCCAAATTGGTATAACATTTTGTACCTTCACCGATATAGCAATCCAAGAGTATAATGAGATGTGGGAAAGACATATGTTGTTCTCCCGATGCAACTATTTATTTATGCAATGATATTCATTCAATATGTGAATGGTTTATGAATGACCTATGGGTAATGGTGGATGTTTTCATTTGAAGGTTAAAACATTGTTGTCATGTGTGTTGAAAATTTTCAAGAAAACTTCTGTAGCTTCAACAAAAGCTTGGTGATGACTAAAAAGAAGAATGAGAGATGAATTTTTAGGGTGCTTAATGCTATCTTTTGATCCTAAATTTTGCCAAAATTTTACGTTCCAATAAGACCAAGATGGGGAGAGAGAGGGATGAGATGGATAGATGGGGCTAGAGAGATGTGGGTAATGTGATATGGATGGGGATTTAAATAGGTAGAGATGGAGGAATGAAGAAACCTAGAGAGGGGGAAGAGAGTGGGGGAGGGACACACACACACACACACTACATGTAATATCCTCAACCCTATATACCCTAAATCCTATACCACAAATCTTGTACACTACGTCCTATACCATCAATATTATACCCTAAACCATATATTCTACTCCCTATTGTCTAAACCCTATACACAGGGGGGTAAAGTGATGACTTAGAGATCGAAGGGAGAGATAAGAACAAAGAGAAAGAGAGGGCTGAGAGAGAGAGAGAGAGAGAGAGAGAGAGAGAGATGTTAGGAAAATGGTGTCTCAACCTTGGAATAATAAAAGGTTAGCATGGGTACATGAGCGATGGGGGTTCGGGGGCTTGCCCTCAACTATTAGGGGTTTTGGGGCAACAAGGGTTTGAAAATATCACCATTAACTTTGGGGGTTGCAAGAGGTTCCCCCTTGTTGGCCCCAAAACAAAATGTCATGTATAATTTGTCATTGTGAATACTAACCATTTATCATTAGGTTAGAGGTCCAATGGTGGATATTTGTGCACCTTTTATGGGTGGTTTTGGCCCATGATTTTCTAATACCTATATGCACCCTAAAATGGTCGCCTAGACTATGGGCCCCCATTCTTCAATTTATCAACTGACCGAATCAATTTATCAAATTCCTAAATCAATGCTTTGCAACATTTTCAATTCAATTCAATTTCCTTGATTAAATCGTAATTAATTCAATTATTTCAAAATTTCCTAAGGTTTGATCATTTCATCAATTATCTTATTTAATTAAAAGAAAATAATTCCTTTTTATTAAATAAAATAATCTTATTTAATTAAAATCCCTTTATAATTAAATAATCTTATCTTATTTAATTAAAATCTCTCTTAATTAAATAATATTATCTTATTTAATTAAAATATCCCTTTTAATTAAATAAAATAATCTTATTTAATTAAAATAAAATCCCTCTTTTAATTAAATAAAATCCCCACTTAAATCCCTCTTTGTGATGAAAAAATGAAAAAAATGAAATAAAAATAAATAAAGTTCCTTTTTCTACACATCTTCCTAAGTGGTGGGATTTTTGCCTCTTAATCATAGCCTTTGATTTTTCCTTTTGAAGATATGGGCACATGGATCAACCAAGATTCAATCTCCACCATTGCTCATTCTTTTTACCTCTTAATCTCTACTGTCCATTGCTCTTTAAAAATAAACCCCTCCTTCTCATTTGGATATACACTTTTACACTATTATTATGCTACAGGTTTGGAGAGCAATTTTGGAAGAGAGTTTGAGCATTTGAGCTTGAACCATGCAACTTCTTCTTCTTGTCTTCTTCTCTCATGCATCCATGGCAATCTATTTAGAGTAGATTCTGTTGGTGCCCAAAAATGCTGAATTGAATTTCCTTTGGACTTGCCAATCCAATGATGGGAAATCTAATTATTTTTGGCCAACTAACGGGAATGATTGATTATAATCCTCTTCCCCTACGCTTCTGGATCTGCAGGACCAAGGCGGGTGAACCTTCACCTGAACAAGGTTTTTATAGAAGATAACCTGCGTATGGAACTCAAACTTCCGTCTCTCAAAGTATGGCAAGGAACTTGAAAGAAATCTAACTAAAAGCAATATATCATGAACTGTAAACTGAAATACTTTAAGTAATTGAAAGAATATTTAGCAAATGTGTATGCAATTTGAAATGAATAGATAGATAAGATATCTTAAAAGTATAAATAATGAACTGAATAACTATAATCCAAATAATGATTAGATCAGTGCCTTATTCTACCATGGGTAATAGAGTCAAGATCATTCCAATCTTATGTTCAACCTCATAGACAGTTTTACAAGAAAACTTATCACTTCAAAGGTGTTATGGAATGTACATGCAACCTAAAACAAATTTAGAGATATTTCAAAAGG
>MU227179.1:6677882-6699873 GCA_018584345.1 Thuja plicata
CTTCATCAGATCTTCACAACCATGTCCTGCTCTCTGAAACCATTTACAAAATTTAACTCTCTCCTTGAGAAAGACTCACAAATGATTAGACACACTACCTTGTAGTAGGTATATTTCAGATGCCTTAAAAATGAACTATACTAGAGCATAAACACAGTCAAAAGAGACAAGACAACAATGAGTAGGAATTGCACTGTATTCTCATTAATCCAAGTTGTTTCCAGATATCCAGACAATAAACTCAAGAACTAAGCATGAAATAGAAGTATGCTTTACAAATAGAAATCTTCAAACCAATGGTAACTTGTATTGAACCAAACAAAGATAGGAACAAGAACAAGACCAGGAACCTCCATAGGAACCAGAACAGGAACCTAAAATCAGAACCCTCAAAACAGAAAAGAGAAGAGAAGATATAGAAGAAGGAGAAACCCTAAAAACTATGTCTGGCAAACACCTATCCTTCTCTCAAATCTGATTTGCACTCATTCCACCATTTCAAAATATCTGATATATTTTATTAATAACTGACTCCATCTTTCTTTTCAAAATCTGATTTTATCCCTTGGAAATATCCATCATTTTTCACTGAGAAATCTCTCAAATCTGATTTCATTTGCAAAATATCTTTTAAATCTGAGAAAATATCTGCTCAAAAAACCTCTTGGAAAGCTCTCACAAATCTGATTTCAAAAGTCAACTCAAATAAAAATCTGACTCTACGCTCTGAAAATCTGACTTCCATCTATCTCTGAAAAAATCTGATTATCTTATGTGTTGAAACATCTTCTCGGAATGCATCTCTTAATATTTGAAATAAAATACTTTTGCAAACTATGCACTTTACCCTTTAAAATTTGCACATCATTTAAATTTCCTTTGAAATCCCTATTTTCTGCATATTATGCCCAGATGCCACTAGATTTTGACATGTGGCGCCCTCTTATTCACTGCCTTTAACTGATCTTTTATCTTACCTTTAACCACAGTTACATCTACACACTGAGTCTCTAAGTCTCTGGAAGTTTTCACTAACCATGGTTAAATCTGGCGACCCGGTGACTAACCTCAGTCTCATTGTCTCTGAATCAAACTCCACTTAACATCTTTAACTGGCGACCATGCGACCAGAATCTGGCGGTTAACTCCCATTTGGCGACCATGCGACCGACGGTTACCTCCTTGTCGCGGCAGTCACCTCTGGCATCTGGCTACTTTGCGACTAACCGCTAGCGGTCAGTCGCCAAGTCTCGGCGGCTATCTTTTGCTTTTGGTGACTGTGCGACTAACCGCTAGCAGTTAGTCACCAAGTCTCTGAATCCTAGCGGTTACTTGCAATCTTTCTCCTGACTGCGCGACCAGATGCCACGTGTCACTTTCGTCAAAATTTGTTTTCCTTCATTTTTAGGCACAAAAACTGAGGCATCAAATGACTGGGCATGCACGTGGATAGCCTCCTCATCAACTTCATATTAACATGTTTGCATTTTTCCTTATAAGGATTCTGAAATCCTTCTGAGGCATGAATGTGGGATAATTAGTTTTGAAGCTCTAAAGGCATTTTCAAATTTGGGCTCAAAATTTAGGGGTTTGCCTATGCATTCATTCCTCCAGCCCTCAAGGACCTGCCAAGAGCCTCTGGGCTCTCTTATTTACTTATAGAGTAAGCCATTTAGTATATAAATACCAAAAACCGCTAATGCACAGACAATACGGGACAAAACACCATTCATGTTTTTCAAATTTTTTGAGAACTACCTGTATAAAATGTTCATCCATGGTACTGTCTCCTTGCTAATAAACACCATGAATGCCCTCCAAAGGTCTGGGCGCCACCCTTCATGGATTCACATTTGCAGATTTCAACTTAAAAACTTTAAAAAGCTTACCTTCATTTGCTATCGCAGTTCCTTTGTAATTTGGATTTTGCAATTTAATGTTTGCTGTCTTTCAAACTTTCACAGGGCATGGTCTCTTGATTTCACTCCTCTGCGCAAGCTTTACATTGCTCTGGCTTGGCATTAAAACCTTTATATATCCTCTTCTAACATTAATGCTGACAAAACATTGGGTGAACAAACTGTTTCAGTTTACATATGCCAATTACAATTTAAAATGTAATCTCCTCAATATGCTGCGCAATGCCTCATGGTATTTTCTGGTCAAAAACTTACATTGCATAAGACATTCCCCTAAAACCAGCGCAGACCAGTATAAAAAATGGTTTGTTGAGTATAAAAAATCCTCACACAATGTCACACGGCTTATGGAATGAACTTTCTCCCCCATTTTTTAATGTTTTGACTTATCTAATGCTGCGCAGCTAACAATAGTATTTATATCTGGTTTCTTTAAAGTTGCAATGGCTTCCTTTGCACTATGTCTATGCAGCCACCATGCAATGGTTTTAAAACATACAAAGATCCCCAAAACACTGCGCCGGGATCCTTCAATCAATGTTGACACTTCTTTCACACAGAGCTCACTGAAATCAAGCCTTGCCTTTCAATTATACATTCCAACATATAAACTTTCAATGCAACTTCCCTAATTTGTTGATGTGCTGATTTCTGTCTCCCAAAGTTATTTGAAATCATAGATGAGTAAGGAAATATTAGAAGCCCCCTCTTTGACATCTGTATTTGTTAATGTGCAGGAAACAATGGATTACTTGCCTGAAATTGGTTATGTTTCCACAGCCTGCGTGGATTCTTTGTGCAGCTCCATTCAATCATTGCATTAATAGTGTAACTCATCCGTATGAAGAAGCCTTGGTAGCATTTTCGACTCTTGTAGAATGGATCCATCGGGATATATAAAAAATTAGCTCCCTATCGGATGTGAAACTACCTCCAAGTCTTTCAAACCCTTGCCAATATGTTGCATGAGTTATTTGAAATTAGTTTTATCTTTGTCAATTTGTATTCAAACTTCAACTCCTTTGTTTTAAATATGCAGCTCTGATGTGTTTCAATTTAAAGTTCAAATGCACACTTCAAATATGCCTTCGCCTTTTAAGGTACAGAAAACTATGCCAATTATCTCAATAACATCAAACTAGCAACTTTACAATTATTTTTGCAAACAGAACCTTTAATGGCAACTGGACTCTGGAATTGGTCTCAAAAATTTACTGAAACAAGCAATCTGACTCTGGCACTCGGCAAAATGGCAAAAGGATTCACTCATCTACAATAACTATGCATGCAAGAGGGATTCTTCAGATTCATCCACAGGCATAAGATATAACAGTGCAAACTTAGCCTTTCAAAAAACTTGTGTAGGTGCAAATGCTGAAACAACATAAATCTCTTTTGGATCGGTCATTGCAAAATGACTAAAACATCTAAAACTTCGCCATCAGGTCAAATAGTACACTCACATGCAATAAGCATGATGCCCTGATTGGTTCAATCAATAAAATCTCACTCAGACAGAAAGTTATCATTCTTGCAAAATGACCATTCTGAAAACTTAATTTTGTTCTGCACTGCAAACTGAATAAACTGCCTCTGAAACTGAACTTGCAAACTCATCAAAATGAGCTTTCAATATCTGAACCTCTGAACATAGATTCAATGTCATGTGTAGAATATGAAATCTCTCTTGTCTTCCTCTGAAAACAAACTATTGAACTGATACCAATCCGCAAAATTAGCATCCAGACACCTTTCTGAATTTTAACACTGAAAAAGTAGAAACTGAATATGGAATTAGCATGGAAAAGTAATCAACTGGATTGGTCAAAGTTTGGGAATCTCTAGATGAGATCACTCCTAAGTTTACAATGCCAATCAAATTTCAATTATGTCTGACCTCAAACGGGGTGCACATAGGGAATCCACAAAGTATGCCATTTAATTCTGAATTATGTATTTTTAGCGAAACTTTAATAAAGCAGAAATGGAAAGGCTCTGAAAAAGTGGATAAATGGGTTGGCAGGAATCTAGAAATCTTCAAATAGGTGCACTTCTATGTTTACAATATGAGGGAAAACTCAATTATCCAAAATGCTCAATTGGGTATATTTTGCAGAAGCTCAAAGTAGGCAACTTAGCAATTCTGTACTTGAAGACTCAGGAAATCAGAATTATTCACTAACAGAATGATTCTAGAAAACTTGTCATCTGATTTAATAGGGATCTACAAACTAAAAATATTGGTTCATTGTCATGATTACAATACCTGGGAACACACCATGATGCCATACCTATCCATTTGATCAAAAATGCAGGCCTTCAAAGTAAAGTATTCAAAAATCTGCATTCAACAACTTTGACACTTAACAAAGTGCCAACAGAATCAGACTGGAAAATTACTCAAATGGATTCATCATGATTCGAGAACTGGAAAATATGAAGTATGTGACCACTGGAACATAGTACAAAAGTCATTTTCTCAATTGAATCAACTGGTCAAAAGTTATAACCTGTCAAACTGGGCTATTTAGATTTCTAAGCAGAACAAACCTGCAAACAGTTCTGAGTGACCAACTTTGGGAAGCATGGAAACTTATCAAATGAATTGATAATGACCTGAGATCTATAACATAAGCTCTCTGATATGCATATAATACATTCCCAAAGTGATGGCCTATGAAACTCAACAGGGTGAAAAATATTCAGAAACAAACTAGGCCCTGGACAACAAAACGACACCTTAACAAAATGCAGAATTAGGTGACCCCCTCAAAATGAGTACTCCCTAAACATGTCAGATTCGGAATTCAGGAGTTGGAACCCACTGCATATGTAAAATGGAAGGTACTGAACCTTCTTCCCAATTGGTACCTCGTGAAAATGATCCGGGCATCTTTTACAAGCATTCTATCTGAGCCTTCTCACCAAAGTTTTCAAGGGTACATACTTTGCTTAACTAAAAAATTTAACATGGTCACTCCAAATTTGTTCCAAATTTAGGAGTACCAACAGAACACTTCTTAGATGTTTAGAAAAGGAAGAATATGACAAAGTGTAAGTTGACATCCATGAGGGCATCTGTGGGGGACATTCCAATGGTCTTGCTATGGGCCAAAGGTTGCTTAAGGAAGGGTACTATTGACCTATGATGCAGATTGACGCAGTAGCTTTTGAAAATTCATGTGAAAAGTGTTAAAAACATGGTAATCTGATACATGCTCCAAGCAGGGAGCTCATTCCTTCTATATCTCATTGGCCATTTCAGGGTTGGGCCTTTGATCTTGTTGGGTAGATTCATCCCAACTCATCAGGTGGACACAAGTTTATTATCATTGCTACTTATTACTTTACTAAATGGGTAGAAGCTGTCCCACTTTCTGTTGCCTCAAGAAAGAAAGTCTCTCTATTCATTCTGAACCATATCATCTATCGATATGGAGTGCCTTCCAAGATTATCACTGACAACAGAGGCCAGTTCAAAAATAAGGACCTTAAACAACTATGTAAGAAATTTAGGATTAAACAACATTGGTCCTCCATTTACTTCCCACAAGGAAATGGTCAAGCAGAGGCATCAAACAAAACCATTCTTAAAATCTTACATAGAACAATCTGTAAGAATGGTAGAGATTGGCACTTACAGATAAATCTGGCTTTGTGGGCCTATAGAACGAGTATACGTACTCCTACTGGGGCTACTCCTTTTACCCTTGCATATGGCACTGAAGCAGTGTTACCTTTGGAGGTTGAGATTCCTTCACTTAGAGTTTCCCTCAAAAGTCTAGTTACAGATGAAGACTACCGTGCCATGAGACTTCAAGAGTTAGAACTTCTAGATGAAAAGCGTCAAGCATCATTTGACCATATGAGGGTTTATCAAAAGCGCATGTCCAAAGCCTTCAACAAAAAGGTTTGCCCTAGAGAATTCCAAGTGGGGATCTTTTCCTACGTGAAAATCCTAAGAATCAACAACATAGAGATCAAAAGGGAAAATTTGAACCTAATTGGCTTAGACCTTACATCATTACAACATCTTTTGGGTCAGGTGCTTATTTACTATCTACAACAGAGGGAGAGAAACTCTCTGATCCTATCAATGTCTTGCATCTGAAAAAGTTCTATCCATGATGCCCATTTTGTCTGGGGGCACCCTTTGTACATAATTATTGATCCTGAAAAAATCTAAAAAATGATATATTGTCAAAATTTCTAAAAATCAGAAAATGTCCTAAAAAATGATCATCTTAGTGAAAAAATAGCAATAGGCGCTTTGATGTATTTTCAAAAAAATTATATATTCCAAAAATATCAAAAAATCAAAAAATCAAAAAATTCAAAATTCAAAAAATATAGAAAAAGTGCATTGGTGAAAACCTGGAAACAGGCGCCTTGGTAGTAGAAAATTGTAATAAAATCCAAGTGGTGAAAACTTGGAAACAAGCGCCACTTGAGGCCTTTGCACCCCTGTTTCTTAGCACATGTCCTCAACACTTAGCCTTTCTCCATCATGCCTTGTCCTTGTTGCCTTGATTTGGAATTGGTCTTTGTCTTTGTGTAGGGGGCATAACTATGGTAGCTTTGGTCTCTTGGATGTGTTAGTCTTTATGACGCCTCACAAACGGTATTTTTCAACACCAACCCAACTGTATTTTTCAACACCAACCCAACTGTATTTTTCAATACAACCCCTGACATCGAGTGTTTTTCAACACTTATCAGTTTGCTCTTACCCAATTTTTTCATGTGATCTTACCTTCTTGCAAGCATTCACTCCTTATCCTCGAAACTCAGTATCAGTTGACACACTTAAATTTTTAAACACAACACTTAATGCTTGAGCTATGTCATGATATTTTCTTTGTGTGCTGACTGTTATTAATTTTTGTTGAGTGTCCTTGTCTAATAAGTCTCTCTGGGATACATAGCTAGAGGACTTGAGACATGGGGCATGTTTTTATTTTCTTTTTGCTTGTGGGTGTGGTGTTGAAACTATTTAGTATATCTTTTTGTCCCCTTGAAACACTTAGGCAATTTGAGGCTTCATCCTTGACTATTTTTGCACAACCGTTCTTCTAGTCATCCTGGCATCTATGCCTTGATGCAAGCGTGGTTTTGCTACATTAAATTGGGTAAGCTAATATCACATTCATCTTGACCTTTATGTCTTTGATGCTTATTTTAGAATCTTTCCACATTCCAATCTAATATAAATCACATTCATATATTCATAGTTGCACTTATGACTAAGTGATGACTGTGTTATTTTTTGACGTCTGTTAATAATGGCGTAATGATGAAAATAAGTTCCTTAACATTCTCTAATGAATGATGAACACAAATTCCTATGTTATAGTTTCTCTATTGCAGGTACACCTTTAAATTTTCATGTAGCTTGCATTGTTAGACCTCATGTTAGTTTGCATTATGAGTTTGAGAGGGTTTCCTTCATCTTTCTTGTGGACTTTTAATCAACCGTGGTCATGTTTGATCTTCATTTCCTTATCTTCTTTCGTGATCTCAATCAAAATTTTCCATCTTAAACAGTTGATTGATTTCGGGGCATTCTCTCTCTTAAGGAAAATTCTCTTTCTTCTCTCCATTTCTTCCCACCTTTTCCAAACTTCTATCTTCCATTCACTTTCCCCCCACTTCTTTTCTTCTCATTCAACCTTGGGGCATAATATTTCATGCTTGATGATCTACCTTGGTTCTGTGATCCTTATATCTTTCATCTTACATCAAGAACCTTATCTTTAGTTCGATTTTATCAAATTTATCAATTTGTTGTTTCTCCTCTATCTAATTTTGATTTCGATCACGAGGGGGCAGTACCTATCAAACTTCAATCCTTGATTCAGCTTTATCAATCATATCATTTGCCCCACTTGGGGCAACCTTTCTTGAGATTCTTATCTTGGACATGTCAATTACCTATTTACAGGGGTGTTGACCTTGTCTTTTTTCAATTACCTTATCTTTGTCCTGATGTGTTCCTATCTGTCAATCACATGCCTGGGTTGTTTTGTGATCCCAAATCGATCTCACACTTCAACTGCATTATTTGACTACATGTGTTCCCATAAAGATCACACGTTAGTCAAAGAGGGGAAAATGTATGCACCCTAAAATGGTCACCTAGACTATGGGCCCCCATTCTTCAATTTATCAACTGACAGAATCAATTTATAAAATTCTTGAATCAATGCTTTGCAACATTTTCAATTCAAATCAATTTCCTTGATTAAATCACAATTATTTCAATTATTTCAATATTTCCTAAGGTTTGATCATTTCATCAATTATCTTATTTAATTAAAAGAAAAAAATTCCTTTTTATTAAATAAAATAATCTTATTTAATTAAAATCCCTTTTTAATCAAATAATCTTATCTTATTTAATTAAAATAGCTCTTAATTAAATAGTATTATCTTATTTAATTAAAATATCCCTTTTAATTAAATAAAATAATCTTATTTAATTAAAAGAAAATCATTCTTTTAATTAAATAAAATCCCCACTCAAATCCCTCTTTGTGATGAAAAAAGGAAATAAATTAAATAAAAAATAAATAAAGTTCCTTTTTCTACACATCTTCCTTAGTTGTGAGTTTTTTGCTTCTTAATCATAGCCTTTGATTTTGCCTTTTGAAGATATGAGCACATGGATCAACCAAGATTCAATCTCCACCATTGCTCATTTCTTTTTACCTCTTAATCTCTTCCGTCAATTGCTCTTTAAAAGGAAACCTCTCATTCTCATTTGGATATACACTTTTACACTATTGTTATGCTGCAGGTTTGGAGAGCTATTTTGGAGAGTTTGAGCATTTGAGCTTGAACCATGCAACTTCTTCTTCTTGTCTTCTTCTCTCATGCATGAATGGCAATCCTTTTAGAGTAGATTCATGTTAATTTATATTCATATTTCCTTTCATAGATTAAGCTTTCATATTTCCTTGCATGCATTGTTATCATATAGAATAGCTTTGATTCTCATTTGCAATGCATATTTGGTGATCATGAAGACTAGCATTCTTTCTCTTTCTCTTTGAATCTCTCATTTCATGGTGTACTTGCATGGGCATAGCTAGGTATAAACTAAGGGCCTCCATTACAAACCTTTGAACTCCATGAATAGGGAGCTATGAGTCACCTTTTGAGACCCCATTCTTGAGCAATCTTGAATATAATGACTCATAGAAGTGTGTCACATTTTCAGTACACAATACCATTTGACAATTTCCTTTTTTGTATCTTCTATATATTAGGCAGGTGAAAGGCATTGTGATGGATTGTAAGAGTTTGATAGTTGTTGAGTTTCCTATGGTTCTTTGTTGGTGATATTCATGTGAGAAGCTTTCTTTGCAAGTATATTATAATTTGTTATCAATTTATGAATAAAATAATGGGCAGCTTTTTGAGTAGGGGTTTTTCTCCCGAAAGGGTCTTTGATCCGCACATAAATCAATATGTTGTGGTATGCATGTTGTTTATGTTTATTTCTACTAAGTTTATGTAATTATTGTAAAGATTTGAGAAATGTTTTACATAACCCTCCTCTCAAGATTAGTGTAGGAAGTTGTTCTACTACTTAATTTCACTGACAAGAAAGAGCTAGAGGCTCGAGAGATATAGAGGTGAGAGACCTAGAGCTTAGGAAGAGAATTGTGAGTGATAGAGGTGAGAGAGATAGATGGGGAGAGAGGTAGAAAATTAGATACAAACGGATAGGTAGATAACTAAAGATAGAGGGGGAGAGATCTAGAAATAGGGAGATAGAGGGTGCAAAGCGGAGGCAATAATCAAGAATGGAGAGAGAGTGTAGAGAAATAATAAGAGGGAGAGATAAGCGGGGAGGGAGAGAGGAAAAGATATAGATGGGGGCAATGAGGGAAGGCAAGGGAGAGAGGGTGGAGAGAGGTGAGGGAAAGAGACAACTTTAGGGTTTGAGGGAGATAACAAGAGTGAAACAGAGAGAGAATATTGATAGTATCATGTTTATTACCAAAATTTGATTAAGTTTGAAATTTATGTGATCTTCTAAACCTACAATTTAAATTATAACTCCTATAAATCTGAAACCACTCTTAAGCATCTTGACAAGATACACATGAAATATGACTTAAAGTATAAGGAATAAATAAGACATATTGAAATATGACTTAAAGTATAAGGAATAAATAAGACATATTGAAATATGACTTAAATTTCATATTTCATGAATATATTCTTGCTAGGAGATTACATTTGAATCATTTGATAAAAGTGGAAGAGAGAGAGAGAGAGAGAGAGAGAGAGAGAGAGAGAGAGAGAGAGTGTTTTNACATTTGAATCATTTGATAAAAGTGGAAGAGAGAGAGAGAGAGAGAGAGAGAGAGAGAGAGAGAGAGAGAGAGTATTTTCTAATGCAGAACATTGGCTAGAACCACATATGGTGCTCGTCATATTTGGCATGTGCAAAATTCCTTGATGGGGGTTAAAAAATAATTTGGAATCTTTTTGGTCCTCCATCTTGGTGTACATGCCCTATCATATTTGTATAGAGATGGATTGGTGTAGATGTAGAGAAATGGTTTAAGACTAGCATTATTGAGACAGATGATTTGACAAAGATGAAGATATGAGATCAACATGTTTGAGGACAAGGCAGTCATGAGGAGTCAACACGATTGCAAAGCAGTCCAAAAGACCAATATAGTATGAGGACATGTGCACCAAGATGGTGAATAAAAATGGGGGTTATGATTTTTTTCCCTCTAAAATCAGCTAAACTTGATCTTGAAGGAGAAATTTGAGACTTTACAATCAAGATTTGAAGATACAAAAAGAATAAGAATTGTAGTTCCCTGAATTTAGCTTCTAAACCAATAAAGATTTTAAAAAAGATATAAGATCAAACCCTTCCCCACTGAAAAACATTTTTATAGTTTTCTAGAAAAATTTCATAGTGTTTGATGTGCAAGTCGTAAAAGATATAGTTTCATTTAGTATTTTGAAGAACCTTTTGGTAAAAAGATAGCTCAAAGTGAGTTCTAGAAGTTGTGTATTTTTTTTTGTAATTTTTTGTTGTGTATTTGTTTAATGATTTTTTTAAAGTGGATGCATCCTAAAAACTAGATACATGTTCATGTAGGTCAAATAACTTGCACCAAGCTAATAATTTTTTTTGAAATTGTAAAGAATGAAGTGTAGAACAATAATATATAATTTGTTTCAAATTTGGACAAGTAGGTCAAAACTTGTTAAAAATTGTACATGTATGTCTCTAAGAAGTGCAGAAATATTCGTAAAAGAAATTAAAAATTGATATGTTAATGTTATTCAAATCTAAACAAATTATATAATTATAAAGCTCAAAAGATGTGTGAAATTATGGCGGTATTTTTGCAACTACCTAGTTGATAATGTGCAAACTTGATGACAAGGAAGTTGACAAACCATATTGGAAGAAGAAAACACATTATGAAGAGGGAAATGAAGCTCACAAGCATCAACCTTGTCATCCAAGCCTAATTAGAAGCCTTAACATGTACACATAAAAAATCTTATACATAAAAATACATACACAATTTGAATTCAAAAACCGTGATTGGTTCTTTATCCCCTCCCCCCCAACACACATGATTTTCCACCCCACACCAGAGACATTGTCAAACTTAAAATAATGAAGTTGCTAAAGAGATCTTGGAATCCTTTTGCACTCTTTTCTATGAAGTCTTGTGTAAGATTTGATCAATTTTTGTAAAAACTGTTAAAACCCTCAATGAGGGTAAACAATGATCTTCAAAATTGTGTTTCTCTTTATTGAATTGGTGGAATAATCTTAGAGTTGGTGAAAATGGTTTATATGAATTCTTTATGTAATGAAGATCATTGTGGAAGTACACCAAGTGTTTGATATAATGTCATATTGCTTGATTTCCCCTATTAAGTTGATTTCCAAGAAGCTCCAAGAGAGCTAAGAAACATGTTTATAAAATCATTTTCTTTTGAAGGTTGTGATCAGGCTATTTGTTGACAAAGGCCAATAGTATTGAGTCCCCTTTTTGTATCAGAACTTACAACAGAGAAATTTCTCTAATCTACAAAGATGTTCAAGAGTGTAAGAAGGGTTGTTGGGTGTCTAAGCTGCATTGAAATATCATGAACCTTGTAAGCATTGTTGTAGTTCCTATTGAGGATGACTTATGAAAGTTGCATGAGTTCCAATAGTGTTGTTTTCAAATGTATTGACTATTGATCAGATTGTGAGTTTCTGAAGTAAAGAAGGGAAATTAATCTTGTTAGATGCCTTATAAATTAGGTTAAGGATTTGGGCCAATAGTACCATTTATGGTTTATGGAATGTGTTAGATGCCTTGCATCAATGGTTATCAAAGCTAGATGATCTAGTGGTTTGTTAAGTTGTTGTTGTTGAGTTTTTGGTTGCAGGTGATCCATCTAAGTTGCATAATGGAAGGTTTTTGAGATTTGAGTGTTGGAAAACAAGCTGAGGTCTGTGGTCACCATCCTCCAATGGAGATTAAGCTAGATAGAAAGTGCATGGCATAAGGAGAGTGAGGCATCTTCAAGGATCTTCTATTGGGTAAGATGGATGTTTTTTTGTTGGTGTGGTGTAGCAGTGAAGGATATTGATACCCAATGAAGCACTTGAGTTGCAACCATTGAAGGATTGACTAGTTTGAGAGTACTCCACTAATAGGTGTAGATGTGAAGGTGAAGAATGCTTGGTAGTTACAAGGATAGTCCTGTGTCCTTTTGAATATGAACCTAATGGAAAAAGGAAGAGTTAAAGACAAAGATGACACCAAGAAAAGAATAGGAAAGTTTTTCAGAGAGGATTACTCCAAGACAAAGAATTTATTTTTGGATGCTACCATATATTTCCAAGGGACTTGGAAAATTTTCAAGGTCAGTTGTATGGTGCAGGTGCACCTATCCATGGAGATGTGGTGTGGTCAAATTGCTAGGATTAGGGAGGACCAAGAGGGGGGAGTGAGTCGATGCTGCAGTATTCTTAAACTGAGACTGCAACTTAATAAAAAAATTAAATGCAAGAAAACCAATCAAGATACACAAAATGAACACCATAACACCATAATTTGTTGTCTAGGAAAACTCACTCAAGGGAAAAACCCCAGTGGGGATGATACCCACAAATATGTCACCACTATAGTAATAAGTGCCTAGTTAAAGGCATAAGTACAAAGAGGGGAATGCACTTGCATTCACGCTTATAACCTAGAGCTCATTGCTCATTTGCACAAACCAAAACACATCAAGGCTTATAGTCAATTTCCTAATCAAAATGGACATACAGTCCTATACCAAACTGATTCGTAGCCTATATAGTTCTGAAGAAGCACTGCACTTAATGACTGCTTACTATATTCATATTGTTGTCTTCTTCTGTTTATCATCATAATATATATGTTGTTTCACAATCAAAACTTGATCTTAAATATAAGATCATAAGCTCAAAACTCAAAATCTATTGGCCCAAATAAGAGTAATGAAACATGTAGAGTCTTCGCCAAAACAAGATCAAAATACAAGATCAAATCTTTATAACCAAATCTATTATCCTCTGATGTTAGTTCTATCATAGACAATCACCAAAATATCAACCAAAATTGATTCACCAAGTGTAGAAAATCAATTTCTCCAAACTGTCATGTTCTTCCCAACAACTCTATCAACCCGATATTCCTTAGTGAATATATCATGTATCTAATAACTTCAGAATCTATGATGATCAGTTTAGACATAATAGTATGTCTACATTCATGTCCTGCAATCACATACTCTAACTTTCTAAAACCTATACGAACCACACTGATCTGTCTGACTGGTCTCTACCCTACTTCTGGTAATTAGAAAAATAGAAGCATCAAATCCCCTAGTAAACTATCTTGTCTGCAACATGGTCAAGAGTAATGATAGTAGTTTCCATCAATGAAAACATACCATGCACCATAGAGTGAATCTTTCCAACAATCTCCCCCTTTGGCATTGATGGAAACACTTAGTGAAAAATAGCTAAGTGTCCATCCCAAAATTGCCAAGTCCAAAACTCCTCAAAAACTGAACTTGGAAACTGAACTCCCCTAAGATTATGCATTTTTCACATAGTTCTTCTCCCCCTTTGACATCAATGGAAAAGACAGGTCCAAAAGGAGAAAAATAAATCTTTCTACCAAAATCCTATACTGTCAGCATGAGTATATACAAGTTATAAGTGCTTACTTATAAAATTTTGAATACATCTAAGAAGCTATCCTTCAAGGTTGTCCAATTTGTACTCCATGATTTCCTCAGACTGTCCAAAATCTGAATCTTCCCACAAATAAAATAAGCTAATTCCTTAGCATGTATAATGTCTAGTAGGGAGGGTGCCCTTTTGGCTACTTTTGAAACTTCTAAGCTTCTGTGCATAATGTCCAATTTAGGAATTATCAAATTCCTCAAGTTGGAGAATCTCCCAATCTTTCTCCACCTCTCCACTTCCAAGACCCTGATCATGTCATTTATTTTGACAACTTCCTTCATATGATCAGATACAAAATCCTTTGACAAATCAAAGGATTTTGCCTTATCTACCAGTAATTTCTCATTATCCTCCAAAAGTTTATCAATGCTAGAGACATGACTGTAAGGATTTATACATAGTTGCACAACTACACTTCTTTCCTTGATTTCTCTTTTAATCTCATTTTTCTAGCATCTAAAGGTTTCTTATCTTGACCCATCTACGAGCATAAATGATGAAATATCTTATTTATACTCCTTCCGAGCTTTGTCCTTTGTTGCTTTCTCTAAGGATTCAAAATGTGCATCAAAATTATTCAACAAATCTTCTAATTGATCAGATATAGCATAACCTTGATTGATCTACACATGTGGTAAAGTTTTTTAAAGTACATCAATTGCCCTAGATAGCATTTTACTTTCCTTCTCCTTCTTGCTCAAAGATTTTTTAATCGCCTTAGCTTGAGCTAAAATTGCTATTCTTCTCACCTCATCTTCTCCCATGATCTCAAGATCAAAAGGACCTTTCAAACCAAGTGATTCAAGTTATTCATGTGAATCTCTTGCCAACAATACATCAAGTCTGCTAGAAGATGGACCGGTTTTTGTCTGCGCATGCTTTGATTCCTCTGGTTTCTCTACAATCTCAACTTATTTTTCTTCAGTCCTATCATACTTCTCTTCTCTTACTATCTCAGGTATATCAGGTACATTTTTTGATCTTACCTCTTCTCTGGTAACCTCTGTATCCATAACATCAATATGAACCTCATCAATACATTCATCAATCTCCTTATCCGACTCAGTTTCAACCTCAACATGTTTATCTTTGGTAAATTATTTTTCTGACATGACTTCTCTTATTTCATCATTGGTAATAATTTTTACATGATCTATGTAGGGATCTTTCTCTCCCTCTTGCTTCTCATCATCATCTAATCCATCAATAGTAACTGCTGCACCACCAGTATAAACATCAGGTTCCTTAACTATAGAAGTGAATTGCTCACCAATGAACACTTTATCCTCTTTCCTCTTAGTTCTAGGATCTTTCCATTTAGGTAAATCATGTATGACTTCCATTAGCATCTTACTAATAATTTCATCAGTTTGTGCAATAATTTGTTCTATCTTTCCATCTATTAACATGTTAACTCTTTTCTTTGTCAAAAGCCTCTTCTTTGCTTCTTCAAGTAAGTCTTTTCTTTCATTATTACTGATTACTAGACACATCTTAGATATTAATGTCCCCCTTATTATTTTATCTTCCTTTAGAGCTACTAATATCCTCTCTTCCAATTTTGCATATAATGATTAGGTATTTTATCCTTTATTTCAACCCGTGCTCTACTAAATTTGTTCAAATAAGTAATTACAACTTGTTCTAATCTTTTTCTCTCAACTTCATCAAATAATTGATAGTAATTTTTTAATTCAATCAAAATACCATGCTTAAAAACTTTGTTCAAGATCATATCAACAACATTCTCACCTTTTCTTACACTCATATGCATCTCCTTTACAATTCTTGCTACAGTGGCGCCTTCAGTCCTTACCCTCTTCTTTGACTAATCAAATTCAGTGGAAGAATCATTATTATCCATGTTTCCTCTCTTCCTTTTAGAACTGGTACCCTTTTTCTTTTGTCTCCACAACACAGTTTCAAACATGCACAACACTAGGAGCAAAATGCACAACACTAAGAGCAACCAATAGGCGATTGTGAGTTAGCTTACCAATTGTAGTATCCAAAGTAACAACCATCTGTGGAATAGATCTCATCTCTTGAATAGAGGACACTCAAATGGTATAGATAGGTAGGAGTTTTTTTATAATCTTGCTTGTAACATCTTCCTCATTAATGGTTCCACCAATACCTCTAATAGAAATAGAAATATCCTTTAGTCTTGTGTTGTATGTCGTAATGTTTTCTCCTTTCATTCTCATTGATTCAAAATTTCCTCTTAATATTTCAGCCTTATCTTTCTGAACATGTTGATTTCTGCCAAAAACTAGAGTAAGCCTATCCCACATCTTCTTAGCAGTAGTACAACCTTCTTAATTGTTGAACTCTATGTCGGTGAGAGTAGAATTTATCTCTATCATTACTTGTATATGTTCTTGTCTTTCTCTTATCTTCTCAAGTGTAAAAGGACCAAAATTGGAGGTGATTGCTCATTGTCAAGATGATCCAGTGTACAATCTCTAATACCAGATATGTGAAGCCTCATTCTATTCTGCCATGTGGAAAAGTTATTCCTATTCAACTTCTGTGCTTCTCTCTTATACATCTTTGGATCTTTAACACAAGTACCTTTAAACTTATCTTCTCAAAGCACTAGCTCTAATACCAATTGTTGGTTTACCCCACTAATGATGGTTGACTGAGAGGGGGGATGAATCAAAAAATATTGTAACTTAAGACTTTAAATCTAAACCTCTAATTCAACTTGGTGATTCAAATAACAACAACAACCAAAACTTGTAAACACTTCACAAACTTGACAAACAACATATAATATATGAAAATAACATTCACACTTATCAAGCATCACATGTAACACTAGATTTAATGAGGAAACCCAATTTGGGAAAAACCTCTATGGGAATTGTCACCCAAAAAAAAAACTCTTCTGAAGTATGCTTGGTTAAGAGCCAATCCTGTTAAAGATTATAATGCACATTTGTTATATGTGACCCTATTAGGGGATTTAACTTAGACCTATTAAGATCTTCACCCTCGTAGGAGTGACCTGGTTAGAGGGCTTAAACATTCATCCTAGAATGTTACCTTTCTCAAGGATTTACAAAAGGACTTGTTAGGTCCACTCGGTTAAGATATTTTCTGTTACAAATATTAGTAATTCTAACAATGCACTAATTTATTGAGGAAAAGATAAAATTTTCTATTAAAATACAATTACTAGTATTATTGAGGAAAATATCACCCCACCAGGGAGAAAGCAAGAAGTAATGATCAAATGTTTAGGAAGATCTTATCCCTTAATGTTGCTAGCATGAAAGCAACGATTTCTAACCTTAATGTTTTGTATGCGCTGCTGGAAGGGAACAACACTGGAAAATGCTATAAATATTGATGATGAAGGTTCTAAACAGGAATAGTAAATTGCTATCCTGGGTACTAGAACCAGAACCCATACCAAAAATAAAATGAAAACTCAGCCAAAAGACTTAACTGGGCTGAAGGAATCGATTCAGAAGATCCAGGACCTGCTGGTGGACTCTGAGGAGTACCTCAACATGCTGGGTTGATTTATTTTGCTGTGAGGTTTTATTTTGTTCCATGGGTTGGGGTTCTTTGTGTTGTATTTTCTTTTGTGTGGATGGGGTTTTAATTGTGATACCTTGAGCTATGCCCTTTTTGATTCTGCAGTCTTCTTGAGGCAGTCATTGTTTTTTAGCTTCTAGTAATTTTTTATCTTTTTGTTCTATTCTAAAGGGTTTTGAGGCCCCTTCAAAACATGTAGCTACCTTAATAACAAATAGTATACTAATTATTGTGATTCTGCAACTATACTTTGCTTTATCAGATCCCTTGTTCTCTCTCTAAAACTTAATGAAATCCACAACTCATCAATCTCTCCTTTGGACTGGTTCTCCAACTCTTTCACTCCTCTCCTCGGTATCTTTTCAACTATTCACTTCACTAGCAACTCTGTATAAACATACAGGTCATCAATATATATGCCTTTGTTTTGCCTCTTAATCCTATGGATTAGGTTTCCCTTCAATTGCACTCAGCCATCAAATCATCTCAAATTAATTGATGCAATGTATTTACAGCTCGGTTAAGTGATTAACCTTGCCTCATGACTTGCACTTTTCTTGGAACTCGCAACTTTCTTTTTGCCACTCAATCTACATCTTAGATTTTGAACTTGACTTTTCATGACCATATATATTGTAACAAACTTCTCCTTTGTCCCTAGCATCTTCTTGATCTATGTGCCTTCACATTAAATTTTTTCTTCTCCTTGAAGCCAATCTCTATTCAAAATTTGTTCTGTGCTTAGTGACTTTGATGACTATTTTCACTCGATGTATGAATTTTCTTGGTGACTATCTTTTCTTTGCTCGACTGACTAACACTTCACTTCTCAGTAACTAGGATGTTCCCTTTACTGACTTGACCTTCCCACTTTACCTACTTTATCGTTGAAAAATAGAAGCACTTCCATTTAGGACTGGTTTATCCCTCCAAGTCAGTGGTTTGGGGTCATACCAAACACTTTGAATGGGTCTTTGACTTGGATCTGGCTTTTCCCCCTATTCTGCCCTATTTTCCACTTCTCTCCTACCTATTTTTAATATCCTACACTGAGAATTTGGGGTTCTTGACCTCAGGGTTAAGGTCAACCTTCTGGGTCAAGGTCGACCTTGACCATGACCTAGGTCAAGGTCAACCTCAACCCTGAACTAAGTCAGGGTTGACCTCGACCCTGAACTAGGGTCCAAATTTCAAGTTTCTATGATTTTTGGTTGTCGGGGTTTGGAAATAATTATTTCCCGCTTCTAGGTCGGCTGTTTTGGAATCCAAAGTAAAGAATATTAAAAGGATATTTAATATAGGTCCACTTCTAGGGGTATATGCCTAATTGGAATTTAATTCTCCTATGTCGACCTCTCTAGAATTTTGTGCCCTAGATTTGTATATAAGGAAGTCTTCTCCCATAATTTTCTCTAAGACACAAGAAGATAAAATAATTGATTGAAGGATAATCTATACATGATCTATCAAAAGCATTCAAGCATTCAAGCCTTCAAATAATTCAAGCATTCAAGTATTCGAGCATTCAATTCATCAAGGAGACCCATTGGTAGCCATTGAAGGATTCAAGCTCTATGGAGCCCTCTTGTTGAAGATTTCTCCATCCACATCCACTCAAGCTTCTTCCTATTCCAAGATCCATTCAAGATTGGTGTCGAAGATATAAAGGAAATGGATTTGAGACATCCTACATTCTACATCCATTTGGCACATTCATACTTGTGGATCCAAGGATTCGAATCCTCCACAAGTGTTTCTATACAAGCAAGGTGAATTTGTTCATTTACTTTGCTTATCTCTACAATTTTAATTCTATTATAAAGTTAATTCCAAAATTGCAGTTTGACCAAGGCAAACCCCTCCCCCCCAAAAAACAAAACCATTTTTCTTTCAGGTATAGGTACATGACAACGAATTATAGATCAGATTCAGATACCCTTTTCGGCCAACTTTCGACATCCGGGAATAAAATTTTTGTCAGAGCAATGCAGGTCAAGGTCGACCTAAATTTGGGTCAAGGTTGACCTGGCATAGAAAGGAAAAAGAATTCTGGTTTTTCTCCATCTCTGTGTATCTGTTCCAGATCCGGTTGCAGAATTTCCAGAAACCTGATACAGACACCAGAAAATAATAATTTCTAGATCTGCTATACTTTGAGGTTAGTATTTGTCTTCAATTCATTTCAATTAATGTTTTTATCATTTCAGATTTATTACACATCCCCTTTCCCCATAAAGTAGGAATGTAAGGTTTTATTCTTTCTTCTTATTTCTGATCGATTGATGCATTTGTGCATTGATCATTTTCTTACGGTTGATCAAAGTTGATCTTTTCTTTGTGAAATTTGGGGCTAGGAGGAGAATCTTACCTTCCCCAAACCTTTCAAATATAAAGAGAATTAATCAATACACTCATATCTAATCATCAATTCCATACCAAATTGCTTATCTTACATTGCTTAAAATACATTTTACACACACACACACACACACACACACACACACACACACACACACATCTTACATTTTGGTGAATCAAGGTATTAATCTCTTACGTGGTATCACTCATATTGTGCATTTAAATGTCAAACCTTTATCTCAAGAAGCTCAAGATTTAGGATTTACTCCTCCTGTCACTAGTGGGGAACCTTCTTCCAATTTTTTACCTAGCAATCCTACTTATAATCCTCCTTTAGTGACTACATCTCTTACATTTTCCAATCCTCTAGCTTCAAATCTTCCACTTCCATCTCTTCCTGTGAGTGTTCCACTGGTATCTCTACCTACCTCACAATATTCTTACCATATTTTCCTTTTACCTCTTCCAACTATGGTTCCAAGTGTTCCACCAGTTGTGTCTTCCATTCACACCGCTTCCTACACTTTTCTTAGTGTTCCTCATGTTTCTATGCCTCCTATTTCTTCTAATGATTCCATAATCATTAGTCTGGCTGAAACCGTGTCCTCTTTACAACAACAACTTGCATCCTTAACTCAATCCAAGTTTAGTATTCCTACATGTGACATGAGTAGTCCTTTATCCCTAAATATTATTCATGCTACTGTCCCTCAGCAAGCCGATATGCCTCATCTTGATAATTACAATGGTAAGGGAGATCCTATCACTCATGCTAAAACATTTCAAATCCTTTGTAGTGACTATGCTCATGACCATAGGATTTTAGCCAAGTTGTTTGCTAGAACTTTTTGTGATAAGGCCTTGCTATGGTATTTTTACTTGCCTCCTTATTCTATTTATTCTTTTCCAAAACTTGCTAATGCCTTTATCCAACAGTCCCAAAATAAAATTGGTTCACAAGTGTCCTTAACTGATTTGATGCATTGTAAACAAAATACTAAAGAAAAATTGACTGAATTTATTGATAGATTTAAGCATTTGTATGCTCAAATTTCTTATCTTGTTCTTGATATTGATATTCAACGTATGTTTATTTCAAATTTGCAAAAGGATATTAGATATAAGATTCTACTTACTCAATTTAACTCTTTTCAACAACTTTGTGTAGCGCTTCAACATTATCAATTACAAGTGAGTCAATTTGAGGGAAACACTCCAATGACTCATGTTCAAGTTGATAAGAGTGATGCTACTCCTAATCCCAAAAAGTATTAGAAACCTAACAACTATGTCAAGCTCAATAAACAAGAAAATACAGTTGCTGATCAAGTTGCTATTGCATCCAACAATGCCACTTCTGCATCCACTGCTTTTCGTCTAAATCGTACGTTCACTCCTCTTTCTAAATCTTTAAATTATATAATGAGTAAATTTTTTGTTAGAAATTAATCTTTACTTGCATTATGTAAGTAGGAGATTCCTATGGAATCCCTACACCTATTTTGTCCTCTTGTGAGGATAATTCATTTTTATGTATCCTTTATTATCCCTTAGTTGTATTATTTAATTGGGATAAACCAAGGTACCCCTTAGATTCCTCCTTAAGCGGAAATTACACAAGTGGCACACACTTTATGAAATGTGGCATACATAGATATGGGAGTTACCATGCAACTCCTTTCTCACATCTCTATTAAAGAGATGTCTCTTCTTCTCTCCGTAGATGAATGAGGTTTTCTTCCTCTTCTCAATTATTGTATGAGCAAGTTTCTCTCTCTCTCTCTCTCTCTCTCTCCTCTTCTTAGGCTTTTCATGCCTCATTCATAATGTCACAAGGGGTTTTCTTTTCTTTCCCCTTTCAAATATCTTGCCTTCATGTGTTGAATCTTGGAGCTTT
>MU227179.1:6717838-6733065 GCA_018584345.1 Thuja plicata
TATTACAAAAGGGTCGGCTTTAAATATTTACAAAACATGAGATTAGGTAGCCCAACTTCCGGAAGCCATAACTTTTAAACCGTAGCTCCAATTGGCTATTATAACCACTTTCCAGAAAGGGGAGATCACGATCTACAGTGCCTGAGTTGCGAAGCACCAGTCAGCCAGGGGTTCGACCTTGATCTAGAGCCTCTAAGGTGCTGAAAGGTTTTTCACCCTAAAATCTCAACAGTAAATCCTTAATAACTTCGCCAATAACGATGATCTGGCAATGAAATTCAACTGGCATTCTTATGTGACTAAGATGAACCTTCACCTGGAAAATTAGAACATTCTGAGTTCAAACGACCGACTTACTAAAAATAGTAAGTTTCCAAAAATAGCAGCTTTGTACAAAATAGCCCTTATTGAATAGAAAAACACATATTTTTGGGTGATGCAAGATTTCCCTTACAACCAGGATGCTCCTGCATCAGGGGAATATTAATAATTCTTTTTCTCCTAAAGAAATTAAAATATGGGTCACTTCTCCTAGCCTTTACATCATTTATCATTCCCTTCAATGGATAATTATTATTACGGAAGCTCTAACACTTATTATAAAAATAAGGTGTTACAATAAGCCTTCTCTCTTAAAGGTTTTCGAAGCGGGGTCCAACCTTTTAGTTTTCATATCACTTGTGATACTTTTCCCCTAATCAGGTTATTATTCCAAGTATAATAATTCTCCATATGGCTAATATCATTGATCTATTTACTATTTAGCTATTTAAAATTCATGATACTCTATTTCAAGAACCATCCCAAAACTAGAAAAACACACATGTTAAATTTGCTCATTGATCTTATCATGGGCATGGTTGATACTTCCTTATTTCCTTTCATTAGAAAACACCTCTATAAGATTTTTAGGGAACTTTTCATACACCATGTAACACCAATCCTTATAGTTAAGGCCTAAATTAGTCATGATATCCACAACATAGTTTCCTTCTCTTAATTTGTGATGGATCTCAAAATTCCTGAAGGTGGAAAGAGTTCTCCTAAAATCATTCATAATAATCATCAAATCCCAAGGGCATCCAACATTCCCTTTTAAGTAATCTATTATTATCCTAGAATCCCCTTCAAAGTTTATGTAGTCATTGGTCATTTCTTTGAAGCATTTTATGCCTTGCCAAGTAATAATTTCTTCTTCCATATAATAGATCCAATTCCTAAATTTTTGTAGAAAACTTCAATATTCATGATAACTCCTCCTACAGTAGAGTACCCAGGGTCGCCATTAGCATAACCATCAACATTGCATTTGATCAAGCCCTCATGCGGAGGAATCCATCTTGTGTGTTTCCTTCTCATAATACTAGCCCAATTAATATTCAAAAGGTCCAGTTGAGTTCCCCACTTCTGTTTAACCCTTAATTCCTACAAAGTAGGGACAAATTTTTATTTCCCAAAGGTGACAACATTAATGTTATCCTTTATCTACTGCTTAATTATTTGGAACAAGATATTGATGTTTCTAGACTGGTCCCTAAAAATTCTATTAGGTTTTTGCTTCCAAATATTCAAAATGAAGAAGGGGGGAATCTAGGACCATAGGTTTCTTATAATATGGTGGTTGAAAGGGAATAAAATCCAAAGGTCAATGAATAAACTCATAGAGTCATGAATCACCCAACTCACATTAGTTAGAGAAAACACACTATCCCAAACTTCCCTAACATAGGGGCATAGTAAGAAAAAATGATCTATTCTTTCACAATTAGAGTAGTAGAGCACACATGTGTTCACCAAGGAGAAGCCTCTTTTATAAAGGCTATTAATTTTCATAGCTTTTCCATGAGCCGCGATCCACCAAAAGTATTTAACCTTAGGGATAAGGTTAGGGATCCATATCTGATTCTAGTTTTTCTTCATCTATTTCCAAATCTTTGTAAGACAATTTGATAGAGAAGTGGTCAGATGAGTTATGATTTGAAATCCATTTATCACGAATCAGATGGGAGAATAGGTAACAATTAGGTAGGAGGGGCACAATTGGGAAGGAGGGGATGCAAGGAGTCTAAGTCTTCCTCCAAACATTTTATAGGTTGTGGAGGAATGTCAACACATCCCCATAGTTAGTTTTTGCAGTATTTCCATACAACCTTACCATTCATCTATTTAATGTAGTTGTTGATCCTAATTCCATATTTTCTTACAAGCCACATTTTTTATTTGGTTGAAGTTATTTTAGTCCTCAAGGGGTTTATTATAGTGTCAAGATTCAATTTGAATTGAATGGTTGATATTCAAACTTTTGTCATCCATGTCCTTTAAATTCATTGGTGGATATGTTGAATTTGGTATCATGTTCAGAGAATATTAAGGATTTAATTAAATCAAATTAACTAATATCTTTATCCATGTGGACTCTTTTATCTTTATTTAATTAAATGGCTAGGACATTAATTGCTTAGGATTATTGATGTATTATGCAATTAAATTTATTGAATTCAATTACGTAATTTTGCTTTAGGATCCTTTGATTTAATTCGATCACTTAGATAACATTGATTTGATTTTGGTCACTTGATTATACCTTGACCAATTTTAGATGATTACATTTGGCTCTCTTTGAATCAATGTGTGGGCAACGTGTTGATTCAAAGAATATATGATGTTTTCCCTAATCGAGGACTGATAAGATGATGGATCTCTGATGTTTAATGTTGGATTGATGGAACATTGAACAATTTGATGTGGATCTTGATGAAATTTCTCATAATATGGTGATGTTGTGATTATAGATTAAGACTAGAATAACCAATTTGTTGTGATGCGATAAAACTGCTTATCTATCCTGAAACTGATTCTAATGATGTTGATGATAAAAAATAACCAATTTTATTTGATGTGATGAAATTTATTATCATCTAAATTTTCCAAAATCCTTGATTTTGATAGGAACAAATAACCAATTTGATGTGATGTGATGAAAATGATTACCGTCAAAAGGTTGATTGAGAAATTAACTTGATATGGATCCTGATGGAGTCAATTATCAAATGATTAGATAATGAAAAAATATCAATTTGATGTGTGGATATGAAATTTATATGCCCCTGTTGATTCAAAAATGTTGAACATACTAATGTTGACTAAGTAATTTGATATGAGTTTTGATGAAATCACTCATTCACTGAGATTGATCAGAGAACACAAATTTCATATGGATTTTGAAGAAGTTGATATGCCCCTATTGATATGATGATGAATCCACTATCAATTTATATGGCGCCTAGTGAAATTGGCATGCCCCTATGTATGATGAGACTGATTCACTTTGATCCAATAAAGTCACTAATTGTGTTGAAGATAATTGATGATTGATTGATTTGATTACTGAAGAAGATTTGATGCCTTTTGATCGACAAATTTAATGATTAGATGAATTTGATTGATGAAGAATATTTGAAATTTGACACACTGATCACGATGATGTGATTATTATGCCCCCTTGGAAACAAAATCAAAAGGTGATGGTGTCAATTGAATCATATTGAGGATGTTGAGTGATTTGGGACTTCTTGAGAATAATTTTGATCAATTTGGGACTGATTTAGGAATGATTTCGGATCATTTAGGATCATTTTGAAATGATTTAGGAAAGATTCTAGATGATTTAGGATCATTTAGGAACAACTCAGGAAGATTGAGGAACGTTTAGGAATAATTTCGGTATCTCGTAGTCAAATAGTCATGCAATATGTCCATTTGATTTGAATTATGAATTTGACTTTCGATTGAGCTCCCAATAATGATGTTTGAAGATTTTGATCAGAAATAATGTCTCAAAATTGATATATTATAAATCTGTGTATAATCACAGTTGATTTCTTTTTGATGTATTGATGATGATACTAGATCATATAAAAAATAGATTTGTGATGATGTCAACATTCTCTTTTCCGATGTTATTGATGTTCAATCATGTTTTGATCATACTTAATGAATGAGACCTAAAATAAATGAAAAATGTTATACAAGTTCCATGAGTAGTCATTCTTTTGATCTTTTGTTTATTTATGCTTTATTTCATCATTGAGATTTTATGGATCACCAACAAGTACAGCCACCATTGGTATGGTTAAACCATGGCAATATGAATATTGCTTTCATGGATTAACAAACAAGAATTATTCCTTTTCATATGAAAATTTCCTCGATGATACTTTGATGATCATGTCATAAGACAAATTTGCACAATATTATGAATTAACTCACAATTAACAAACAAAGAAAATGTCATATTCCTTCTTTGTGTTTTTAGTACGAAGACATCCTGGAATTCCTCAAGAAAGGTGATAATCAACAATCAATGATTTTTCAATAAAAAAGGAATGAATTCTAACCTCCATCTATAGTATAGATGTTTAGAGTTGAGGTATGTGTAGCGTACAATAATACAAGCATTTTTTCATGTCATAATGTTGTGTACTATGATTCTTATTAGACATATGGAGGCACTTATCACACAGACCCCAAAATATTTGTCCTATTAGACTTCATCATAATACATCTGACAAGAAGAAATTAAAGAAAAATATCATGCCCTCTATCCTTGTTCTTCTGGTATGAAGACATCCTTGAGTCACTCGGAAGGCATGATGAACAAAATTTGAATCAACAAATACCAAAAAAAGAAAATTGTTGTGTCTTCGTCTTTGTTTCTCTAGTATGATGACATCATTGAGTTACTTAGAAGACATAGACATCAGAATCTAGGAAAATCCAATCCATGATAGGTGGTGTTGAAAAAACCATTGTTTGATTGTGTTTTATTTTGAGAGTTGCAATATTATTGATTTTTGATATAAAGTGTGTTTGAATATGATTGAAAAAATGATAATTGATGAATAGATGTTGAATCCGGGTGATGACTAGGAATTTGTCCCCAATTATATACAACTGTCTTAGGAAGAAGACATGGACCAAATCCAATCCATGAGGATAAGATGCAAACCCAACTGATATGTACAAGGAATCTGACGCTGACAGATATGTAGAAGAGATGCAAAACCTATGATAGGTATGCTGAAGCGATGAGGCTGAATGTTGATGCAAGTGAGATGGCTAAGCGATGCATTGATAGATACAGGAATGAATCTAAGATTTTGGATTTTTACATATTTTATGAATTTTTGGATTTTTAAAGATTTTATGAGATTTTTAGATTTTAGATTTTAAAATTGATCACTAATTTTCAAGCAAGATCACATTTGTTTGACGCCAATGTCTAGCAAGGTGTAGGGCATTACAAATGAATATGTAAACTGATGGATCATAAATGGATAGGAAATTATGGATGGAGCATGTTATGTGACCCTCAAGACTATCTTATTAACATTTCCCAAGCTAATAAAAAATGATATCATAATGTAGGCTACTAAATTAATGTCAAATAGTGCATAAGGTAATAACATGATGTCATGAGAGGCATGTGTGGTCCAAAAGAGTGGACATGTCAAGAGGATTTTGAGAACATGCTTTGCCTTGTATATCCTTAGTTTTGATCAAGATAAAGAGGGTATATCTGGATAGGATATAGATAGGATAGAAAAATTATGATAAAGGGCAATGGAAACAATGAGTGGATGGTTTTGGATTTTTACAAGGATACTTAGGAATAGTGGGGATTGACTTAGGATAAGAAAGATCATGATAAGGTACCATGGAAGAAGCAAGTGGATAAGCTAAATGGAAAGGATAATGAATATCTAGATACAAGATGATCATGGATATGTCCAACCTTGTCAAGATCAAAGGTGAAAGAGGGAAGGGTGGCTACAAGAAGTTGAATCCCACTTTTGGGAAAAAAAGTAGAAGTGTTTTCCCTGTTGTTCAAATTTTCTATCAATTAATGTCAAAATTTGAGGCACTTAAAGATTGAATCTAAAAAATAACCAATAAATGAAAAGTTAGTGCTCAGAGTCTACTTTTAAAATATGTAATTTATTTCAATACCCACATGGTAGAAAATGCATTTTAGTAGACATGTTAAAAAACCCCCTTTTCAAAATGTTTGTTTCAGGACCATACCACACACATGTATGACCACCCTATTTTGAAGTAAATAAATAAATTTTTGTGAATCCTCCTGGGGAAAGGTACCCATCAAAGATTGATGAGAATATTTTTGCTTTTTTTTAGTGAATATTTTTTTTATTAATTTTTAATTTGACTGTAACTTGTACATTTTTGAAACCTCTGGTGTATGGCCACCATAATTTGATAAAAAATTCACTTTTTTCAAAATATTTTTTTTATCATGAATGTAATTCTATGTAGATTGATGTTATATAATTCATTTAAAAAAAAATGTAAAATCAAAAAGTTATTAAAATTTTAATTAACCTTACTATTTCACGTTTAGGTACCACTTTGGCTTAATAAATATTGTAAACATACTCAAATTAGTCATGTCATTATGAAATTTGTATTTTTTATAATTTGTACAATAAGAACTGTAATGAGTTTTTATTTCGTCAAAAATTCATTCGGGAAGAACTCCAAAAAATTACGACAAGACATAATTTTATATTTTAGTGCCTTAGCCATATTTTTGCAAGGCCAAGCATAGGCTTGGTAGGACCAATCCTATCACAAACCAAAAACTAGGGTGGCGGTACAATTCCCACTCCTGGTTTTAAGAAAAGGACACCCATTTTTTAAAATTCAAAAAATGGGTGCCCGTTTCTATTTGGGCCCTTGAAATAGAAATGGGCACCCGTTCCATTTAAATAATGGGTTCCCATTTCTTAAAGATTTTTTGAAGACAAAAAACAAGACTGTAGGCCTGATCTCAATGATTACGGATTATTCAATCATTTTTATGACATATCCATGTTGTAGAAATCAACATTCTCTTTTCTTGTCTTGTTTTGGACCTGACATGAAGAGAATAATTTGAATTCAAATTTTGGTGCAAACATAGGATCAAAGAAATGTAGAAAGAGGCAAAGGAAGATTCTAACAGCTGACAAGGTTGCAACAAATAGAGAGAAGCAGAAAAAATGAAAATGAGAAAGAAGAGAAAGAATTCAAAAACTGAACAATGTTGGAGTATCAAGTTCAATAATCAATTCAGAAGAGGAGAACATTGCGGACATCATGATGGATGCTGAGGTTGAAGAAGACAATATAATAGGAGAAAATTTAGGTACATCTTCTAATCCAGTATTGGATATAGGTATGTCTTCATAGCCAAATGAAACTTATTCTGATAAAGAACTTGATCTTCTAATATTAGCAGGTTACACTTTAAATCATTTAGATTTTCTTCCTGAAAATAGAGTAACCAAGTTTATTGCATATCAAACACCACAAATTAGTAATATTAATCATAATGATAAAGGAATTGAAATTGAAACCCCAATTGAAATTGACAATCAAATGACAATTGAAATCAACAATGTGGATGTAGACATAGAAACACCAATTGAGAAAGAAACCCCTTTGAATGATAATGAAACAAATGAACAATTTAAAATTAAAAGTGACATGCTAGACAATCTACATGGTTTGGTTTCATGGAGACAGATTAAGACACATGAGACTAGATTGTTTAGACAATTTTTTATAATAAGAAATTTGGGTTTCAATGTCAATTAGAGTTTTTGATTATGGTAACTGTAGGTTTTGA
This sequence comes from Thuja plicata, assembly GCA_018584345.1. Lineage (NCBI taxonomy): Eukaryota > Viridiplantae > Streptophyta > Pinopsida > Cupressales > Cupressaceae > Thuja > Thuja plicata. The sequence continues at coordinate 6,725,526 of MU227179.1, forward strand.
AGGGGCCCTGAAACCCTTTAACAAAGCTAAAAAAAGATAAGCAGGAGAAACCCAAAATGACAACTATCTGTCATAGGCATAGAATAAAAATAAAAAAGGGCTAAAACCCTAGATATAAAACACAAAGTACAATGAAAACTGAAAAAGTTGATACCAAAAAATAAACTTCTAGTAAGACAGAACCAAAAAAACTTCCAATACATGAATCAGTCCTGCTTCTTAAAACACTTCTCATAATCTACCATCTGGTTTTCCATATTATGGATTTCCACCATCTGATTTTCCATATTCTAGATAGAATCCCAAAGATTAGTTAATTTTTTGATTTGGGGCGTTGTCTTCTTTCTAGTACTCGATCTAGTTCTAGAGCCTGGGCCAGAAATTTGGAGATCCTGTTTCCCCTCTTCCTCCAAATTTGCTTTGTCATTACTGTTCCCTTCTAGTAGGGTGTGCGATTCCTTTAGGTTATCAACAGAAGCTTCCATGACTGATTTGATGAGAGTAGTCAGCTTCCTCAACATAATGTTGTTGTTGTTGGTTTTCTCGGTTACCAGGTTAATCCTATTATCAATCATTTTACTTATCTTATCATCTAGCATAGTGGTATTACTAGTTACCTTTTCAAAAACATCATTACCTTTCTGATATGTAACATCATTCCTCATTTTGTCTATGATCTCCTCCAGCAAGGTGTTTCTTTCTTCAAGGTCTTTACATATCCTATAGCTCCTGATGTCATCCTGGACCCATCTATATATATTGTATCCATATATTGCTTTATTTCTGGCTGCTTGAAGAAAGGAAATATTGACTTCTCTTTTAACCTTGAAGTCCTGATCCCAAATATCTTCTTCCAAGCTCCTCTACTTCTGGTGGTTATCCTTCTCATCAACATCACACATAGGGATATTAGGAGGAGTTGAGTTAATTTCATAGTCAATATGCTCATTCTAGTCATCCTTGTCAAGATTGACAAAGTTTTTGTCACTTTGGGCCTTTTTAGATTCATTCAAATTATCAGTAGCTATATTCTCCTCAGCCTTTCCCATTTTTACCTTTTCAATTTCACTTTCCTCAGGTTCTTCAAAATTCATCTTATCCCTGTTATCTTGTGTATCTTTGTTTTGGTTTTCTTCATTCCTCTTATTAGGTTCCTCCCTTTCATCCATAGACTTTTTCTGATTATTGTCAATGTACGTTTCCATCAGGTTGTCAACTTGATCAATTATCTCCTCAGAGATAGTTTTTTTCCATATCAATGTCAATTATTGTTACAACTAATTAAAATGACTAGAATGTGAAAAGTGATGAAGATTTTATGCATTTATGTGAAATCCAAGAATAAGGACGAGTCTCTAAAACAACTTGTATCAATTGTTGCTAGTGCCTTTGACACAATCGGAAAGAAAATTTGTTCTAAATATAGGAATGCGACACGACGAGCAATGACAATAGCTTTAGTAAACAAAAATACTTCTAATAAAATAATGATGACAAACTTAAGTGGACATTTTAATATTCATCGTAAAATTTTGGCAAGTGTTGTAAAGAGAAGAGTTAACTTTGAAAGTGATCTGGAAAACCATTTGTGGAGCTTTAATGGTAGACTCCCAAGGTCTGACATAAACTTACTAGTGAATTCAAAACTTTGATTGAAAATTTTAGGCACGATAATACAAGAGTATCAACTAATACTAGATATGTTCTTAAATTAAGAGTCGGCTAAAAAATTCATGATCCACATCCAAAACACCTTTTGGATATGACTCACTAGTACATTTGACCCTATTTTTAGACCAACATTTCTTACCAAACTTTAAAATGGTTTTTTTTGGTCGCTTGATAGAAGGAAAAATTTGTTTTTTTTAATCCATCTACGTGTTGGTCTGAATTACGACCAACACGGGCATATAACTTAAATTAAAAAAGGCGGTTGCATTTTCTTTCATTTAGTGATTCTGCAAAGCACTAGAGCTGAGGGAGGGAAGGAGGGCATGATGAAGAATGTTGATGAACACATGAAAGAGGGAGAACAAGACTAAGAATCTCAGACACAGAATGCATGGATGATTATCAAAAAGAAAAACCCCTATCACTTGCGATGACCTAGGGTTTACTTCACCGTGTAATAACTTACCATTGCAAGAATTTTTTATATAGTTGTAAGTATATTTATCATTGTTGTAAGTAGATTTCTACATGTTATATATATTAAATTTTTATAGTGGCATATTACTACTACATCTGATGGACACACATGTTTATATGACTTATAAAATTTTCAATGAATTTGGATGAGACTGACAATTTAAACCATGGAATTTAGTGTTTGTAATGTTGGTCAAACTAAAGATTGACCCATATACCATAGGGAAATGTGGGGATTAAAATTTTTATAAGAAATTTAGTACATTACTTGTATTCATGGTGCACTGGTCTCTATACAACTTATGGCTATTGCCTAAATCTGTCTTCTTACTTGACTGCACCACATTGTGCCATTATGTATGAAAAAACATGACCAAATTAATGCAACCAGTGTGCTCGTTAAATTGCAAAAGATATAGTCTGAGAATGCTCATAGTGTTTTTTATTAGAATGAATTGGATGAATAGTTCTATGGGCAGATGTTCTCTTAGGGAGTACATGAAACATATAAAGACTCAATTGTATTTGATATCTAACTAGATCTAAGAATAAATTTCCTTATTGTCTCTTCACAAGCCTGCCACAAATTATGACCTTCAAGAATCAATAATTTGTCAAATACCTGCGAACAATCTCTTCATATGATGTATCCTTTGGAAGGCTGGATAATATTTCCTTTACTATTCTTAAGGTTTTTTGAAGCTTAGAAAGGTTGTTTATTTCCTCCTTTACCATGAATTTTTGCAAAAAAAAAAGAGGGTCAAAAAGATTGTTCATCCAATATCATTCGTAAGTACAATGTGGGTATAAGAACCTACAAAGTTACCGACCTTGAAGGTGTTAAAGTTTAAGTAGACTGAATAATTTCAAAACCTTTGTAATAAAACTTAATATTTTAATAGAGGAAGTAGATCATTTTTTTGCCTACCTCCAGTCTTAAGGTCTTAAATGAAAGAGCTTAACTAATTTCTAATGAGGAGACTAATGGTAGAAAACCTAAAAATAATAGAGAAGGATAGATATCAAATGTTTAAGTCTAATAGGCCATTCAAACATTTGATTTCATCAATTGGAATAATCTAATTGAAGCTGCAATCATTAACAAGATTATGAAGGATACGCTTGTGACTACATCTCTATATGAAATATTCATAATCTTGAAGGATAATATAGAAGCTTCTTAAGAAAAAATTGTATTTTTAAAGGATAGACATGGATCATATATTGATACCTTGTAACAACACTTCTCTTTCCCTTTTTGCATTGATGATATGTTGATCACAGCTCATAAACTGTCCTAAAATCTACTTTCCATCAATGCCCTTTTTGCATTGATGACATGTTGATCACAGTTCATAAACTGTCCTCATATGCTCATTGTATTTTTTCTATTCATTTATAAAATCTATGATCGCTGCCCTCAAAATAGTGCTATATTGTTCTTAACCAAAAGAAGTGCTATAAATATGAAAGACAATGTGAAGATGTGATTGAAAGTGTTGAATAGTCATATGAAAAAGGGAGAAGAAAAGACATTGATTTCATGGAGATCAGTACTTTTACAAATATATGAAGAACATTAAGATATCAAGCATTTTTTAACAGTAGTAGAGAAGATAGAGTGCTCACTTTTTGTCTTTAGAAAAGATCATTCTTACTAGAAATGAGAAATAATAGAGATACAATGAAAAGAACTATCAATAAGTAGTGATGTCATAGAAAAAGAAGAGGGAGAAGTGACATAATCAGTACCATGAGAAAAAAGTGACAATGAGAGCTATGTTTTAGTCATTATTATGCATTTGAGCAACAAAAAACTAAATAAAAAATGATTACAATGACATTAAGGGTCACTAAAATTGCCATGAAGAGAATAGGTTGAAACATTGACTATATAAAAAAAAAATCATTATTTAGGCATTTTAAAGTCATAGGGAAGATATCTAGAGCCTAGGGGTTTTGACATTCTAATGAATAGTGAAGGAGCACAACATTATATGCTTGTTACAATATATTGAAGATATCAATGACAATGAAAGGTTGTTATTGTTACAATGTATATAGACCAATGATAAATACTAAAACATTGACAAAGATAAGAGGGTTAAATGTGCTTATAAAACATTGATATATATTAGGCATAAGAGAAGCTCAAGAAGTTCAACTGCTATTCTACTGATTGACATTATGGCAGTAAACTCACTTTTCATTGCTTCATTGTCTATTTTGCATTATTTCTTTGTTGAAGTTGTCACTACTATGTCAATGTGATTCTAGTTCATTTTCTCTTTAGATCTTCAATATTATTCTCACTTGATCAATTTTGTAGTTGACATTCCTTCTTGGAAAATTCTTTCACTAATTTCAATTCATAGTTCCGTACTATTTTTATGATAGTGCTTCATTGATAGTATCATCTTCATTCTTCTCGGTGTGACTTTCTTTGAATAGTAAATGAATCTTTATGGAAATTAATGAATACTATATATCCTAAAATACAATATGGATCACTCATTGATTCCTCATAACATGGTTATTATATCCAATAAAACAATCATCTTATCTTTTAGAATAATAACTACATCTGATTAGTCATACATCTAATGGAATAGTGAATATATCTTCATTGAAGAACCATGATGTCTCTTTTTAAACTCTTTCTTGACATCTAATTTTTTCTCCATCCAAATCAATGGTTTGCACTTCATATAGAAATGTATATGTACATATTCACTAGATAAGACTATCTTGCAACTTAACTATCACTGCATTGATTTTCCTTGTCACCGCTTTTGACAATGAAAGGCACAACCCCTTATAAATCTCCATATTTTGTCACTTCTTAATCGCTTTTAACATTGATAGATTTCCACTATGATTTTCTAAGTTGAACATCATTTCATTGTTTTTGCATTCTATTGTCCTTGCTATTGCATTTCTTTTCTATTAATATGTTTGATACCCATTCACTATTATTACTCTCCATCTATCCATAGCTTTGACAACTCATATCACTACTACTATCTTTTCATCCCTATTTCATAGTATTTTTTATATACTCTGTGATGTTTTACGATTGTCCTTGAGTTTGAACACATGTTTCTTGCTCCTTCAATCAAATGCTTTGCTCTTTATAAACAACCTTTGTATTTGCATTCACGTGATAGTATGTGGATCTCTTTTTTTAGAATTCATAATAGTGAGCTCCCCTTTGTTCTATACCTCAATTTATTTGATCTCTATAGGTTGATCTTTTATTTTTTCCCCTTCATTTTTTTACATCCTCTTTCCATTGTCACAAGTGCTTCCAATGTCTTGAAATATTCTTGAAAAATGTTTCTCATTCCTTTCTGCATGAAATTGGTGTCCTACTAATCTTTTCATAACAAAATATTATTTTTGGCATTGTAGGAGGTTTTAGAGGCATATCTGGTAAGGGTTTTTAAAGATACTAATTTATTTTTCCCTTCCCGCAAAGGTTGGATTCTAATCTTGGTTTCCTTATTGTGGATAACGGGAAGGTGAATTTAACAATATCCGGGTTGGAGGAATTATAATAGGTTAGGATTCAAAGCTATATTCTACTAAGAGACTACCCACAATGGTGTAAATTGCTCCATGATTGACTTTGCCTTGCGACTACCAACACAGGCTACATCAATTTATATCAGCAGTCATTCTAAAAGTGATCTTCTATCACTACTGCACAATTATCTCCAGGTGCACATTGACTACTTTATTCTCCATCTCTAATTAAAGTTTGTAATTACCCAAACTGTTTATAATAAGATATAATCGTGTGAAAAAATGAAAAACATGAGGCATAGAACTTCTTTCTGGCTATTTATTTATGCATTTAATTTGCAAGTTGAAACTTAGCATAGATAGCAGTAAGACTGATAAACAAGCGTAGAAGTCGTATGATATTTTATAGTAATTAACACAAAAATTTGTTAAATTTGAGGGTGATTGTTGTTAGTGTTGTTAATTCAACAACTAATTTAACAACCCCCAATATCAAATATATAAAATGTCTAATTTAAAGTGTTTAAGTTGTTGGGCCAGTTCACATGTTCTTTTTTGATGATAGGAAAGTGGGAGCACATACATCCCCTTTTATCTTGTGCCATCATTTTTGCAACCAGTCTATGTTGTCTCATCATTTCTACTTTCTTTCTTATGTGTATAGATATACATAATTATGTGTACATTTACATGTCATGCATATATGTGTGTGTGTGTGTGTGTGCATCATTATGTTGGCATACTTATTCATTATTTTCATTATTGTTACTTTGTTTTAGGTATTCTCAATGGATAGAAAATTTGGTATTGAATGTTTTCATTTGGAGTCCTTGGAAGAAGAGTGCTCTAGATTATTTAATGTGCATGATGATGACATCAAACATGCTATTCTCTACCTTCTAAAACATAATATTGTTGGATCGCATCTACACGATGGGGTGATCTATAAACTAGTATTTTCTACTCTCTTTTAAGTTACCGGTCGGTTAGAATGGGTCTTGAAGGTGGTTAAGCATGTGGTTGTTTATGACAATTTGGAAAATATTGCACAGGGGATTTAGACCATCAATCCAAATATTATCTCTGGCAGGCTTGGCTCAATTTTTGATAATAAAGCTATCTTTGAAAATAAAATGGTGGAGGCGTGGGAGGTGTTCAAGCTATCTTGCACTAATGATAACTACGCTGCTATGAGTATCTTCCATGGTCATGATGAATATTTTTCACTTGTGATAATAGAAATGTTATGATGGACTACTTCTTTGGAGTTGGCATTTTTGTCAACAAACTACGTCATCTTTAGATCAAACTTAGACATGAAACTTAATTGTTTAACATAATGTCTGGAATACTCTTCTTTGTAAATGTCTTTGTTGATACATACTCAGGGTCTAGAAATCCATATGTTCATCATCATTACAATTTTTTTTCTAGCTAATGAACTTTATATCCTTATGTATTATGCTGATGTGATTTTGCCTCTTTTTTTGACATAATGAATGGTTTCAGATATCACTTATTTGATAAAGGAAATTGCTCCATTACTAATAAAGGAAATTGTAGAGTGGTCAGCAAGAATCCAAGGAAATTTCCAATCTCCTAAATAACTTCCCAATTGGTCTTGACACAAATCAATCCCACTAATTGTGATATCCCCTTTTCAAAATGGGATTTAATAATATATAATAATAAAATCAAAAATAAAAATAAAAAATAAATAACAAATTAATGAAGAGAAAATTAATACTAATAATATAATTTTATATGATATATTATGTTAATAAAGATATAATAATCATAATAATAGCAATTCTTAATATTAATATCTATTCCAAATATTATGCTCAGTCGATAATTATATGAAAAA
>MU227179.1:6742336-6753985 GCA_018584345.1 Thuja plicata
TGTGTTCCTATTTCTATGGGAACAAAGTTATCTGTGGATGATTGTCCAAAATCTCCTAGTGAGGTGGAGGACATGAGCAAAGTACCTTATGCGAGTGTAGTTGGCAGCCTTATGTATGCTATGGTCTGTACTATACCGACATTGCCCAAGCAGTGGGAGTCTTGAGTTGGTTTATGGCTAAACCTACATGGGTACATTGGGATGCAGTTAAGAGAGTGTCCAGATATTTGAAGGGTACATCATAATATTCCATATGCTATCATGGAAACTCTTCTGGAGCTCCACATTCAGTTTGTATTCGTGGGTTTGTGGATTCAGATTGGGCAGGTGACATTGACAGTAGGAGATCCACCAGTGCCTATGTGTTCACTATGTTTGGTGGTGCCATCAGTTTGATGAGTAAGCAAAAACCTATGGTTGCTTTGTCCATGACAGAAGCAGAGTACATGGGAGCTACTCATGCTTGTAAGGAGTCCATTTGGCTTAAGAGATTGTGTTTGGATGTTGGTGTTGATGTGGGACATATTACAATTTATTGCGACAGTCAGAGTGTTATTTGCCTTGCAAAGAATCCAACTTTCCATGTCAGAACCAAGCACATTGATGTGCGGTTTCACTTTGTGAGAGATATGGTAGAGGATGGAAAGGTAAGTTTGGAGAAGGTAGATATAGTAAAGAATGTTGTGGATGCATTGACAAAACCTGTGGGCACAGAGAAATTCAGATGGTGTTCAGAGTCTATGGGCCTCTCGGCCTATAGCAATTAAATCCTGTTATTTCCTTTGGCTCTTACAAGGTGTTCGACAAGTGGGAGAATGTTAGGAATAAGGTGTCTCAACCTTGTATATTTCTTTACATTTGATATTTTCCAAATGTTGGCACTTTGAACAATGTGTAAGGTAATCATGACTGAAACGGTTATGATGGATTCCTATGACGGTCATTAATATTTGTAAGAGCTAATTATGGAAGTTTCGATGACGGATGAAGACATGCAAGATATGTGGAAAATAATTAGTTGAGTACTGTACACTAGTCGGGTTCCTATTTTCTCAGAGAATGGTAAAACCCTAATACGGTTGCTTTTGGAAGTTGCCCTAAAAAGTGAAGCGCATGATATAAGCATTTTTTAGGGTTGCGAATTAGAAAGAAGTAAGTGTATTGTTGGAACATTTTTATGCTGCTGATTTTGTTTTCAAGTGTCGATTATCTCCTGAAAGAACTTGCATTGCAAGTGTATTGTAAACAATATTAGTTTTGATTAATACATTATGCAGGTTTTGGAGTGTTGGGGTTTTTCACCGAAAGGTTTTCCCTAGGGTAAATCATTGTGTCATTCTCATTTTTCTATGTATGCATGTTATTGTATTATCATTCTGTAATTGCTAAGGGTTAAATATGAATTTGCATGATCCTCTTCTTGGGAGTTTAGCATAGGGAACTATTTTCCACACACTTAGTTTCCTTTCAGTTCCACATAGCGTGGCATTATCTTTTCTAGTGTAGACCGCTATATTCAAACCCAACACAGACTTTGTATTTGATTGGAATCTTTCTTTTAAAATGTCTTCTTTTCTAGTGTGGCTTCTTTTTTGGCACAGGCTCTTTCCTCTCTTCCAGCACTGGATTGCAAGACTTGCTGGACCCTCTGCTATTAAAAAAAATAGTTAACATGCGTTGTCTATGAATGCACATTATTACTTGCATTTGATTTTGGTTTTGAAGTTTAAATGAAACATCCCTTTTAGTTAGCGCGTGGACTCTCCTTTGAACAATTTTTCCTACCTTAATACTTCTAGTAAATGAGACCAATGGAATTATTGTATCTTCTGCTATGGCATGTCCAATTTATGCCCCACTACAAATGCAGGTGAAAATACCACTAGGAAAGCCATTTCGCTCAAACACCTCAGTAATTAGTTTTGTTTTTGCCACACTAATCAACAGTGTAGTTGGAGCACCTTTCCAAACAATGCAGTTACCACACACCAAAGCAATGCACGCATTCCATTCAAGTACAATAGCTGGAAAGTTGAAAGCAATAATTACACCGACTATGTCGAAAGGATTCCATACCTCCATCATCACATGATTTGGCCATTCTGAAGGTATAATAAAACCATTCAACTGCCGACTTAAGCCTACTGCATAGTCACACATGTCAATTGTTATTTTCTTGAAGAATTTTAATTTTTTTGAAACTCTTTGTCTTTTCTCCAACATTTATGCAGCCCTCTCCTCTAGTCTACATGCATATTGAGATGGCCTCTCAACTGATACATCGACAAACTCCAAAACTTGAAGTGACAATTCCCTATTTAGTGCCTTCAACTCCTTTTAAAAATCGATGTTGGATCCTTTAGAATATAATTGACGAACACCTGGCTCCTCCAAAATTGAAAGAATATCATCAGTCTGAAATTAGAAATTCATTAGCGATTGATATTATACTCAAGAATTGGAATAGTAGACCGTCATCAGTGTATAGGTAGAACTGAACACCACATAACTACACGTGAGGCTCCAAACACTCCCATCTTGAATACCACCAGCTTTAAATTATTTTCACCTTCCAATAACCCAAACATAGATTTCAGCGAAGCCAGACCATAAAGTGTTGAGTTAATGATCAAAATCATTCAACTTTTATTCTACAAAATGATCACATTAATGGCAACTAGCCTCAGGGGGTGGCCTTAAAAACTGACAAGATCAAGTAACCAAAGCATGGCGCTAGCCACACATGTTCCATGTTTAACATTCCCCCACATTGCAAAGTGACATATGTCTGAACTGAACAAGTCAAAATATTTTAATTGCCCAAGTTGCCTCTTCACAACAATCTTGCAAATTATCCTGTCCAAGTGACAATGAACTGCATTTGGTATTGACTTTGAAAACATGTCAAACGACCTCCTACGGATATGAGCTTCTGGACATTGGAAGTATGCTATATGGAGAGCACAAATCTAGGACAACTCATGATGATCAACCAGTCACATTTGGGAGCCCTTCAAAGATAGCCACTTGGAAATGCAGAAAATAGAAAACATGAGGAATAACTATTTCTGCAAATGAAAAGCATCTGGATAACTGAGCAAACAAAACCCTCAAGATTTGAAACCTTGCAAAATGGAAAGTAAATTTGGTCTACAATACAGGGCAACCATTTTTATGATATTAAAAATCATGGTATTCAAGATATAACCTCACAAAAAGGGCCTCTGACCAAACTGTGCAACTGATCTACATCAAAATGTTAGAAGCTGCAAACGGAATCAGATAGGCAAACTAGGAAAATAGAATCATCATGGCCTGAAAATATTCATGGTATCACATTTCCATGCCTAAAATACAAGGGAGCATTCAATTTTCCATTTCATTCAACTGAGTGTAAAATTGTAAGACCTCAAAGTAGGTCATTCATAAATCTGCATTTGACAGTTTGGCAAATTGATAGAAAATGCAAATGGAATGGGCTTAGAAAATTGACCAAATAGACTTGTCATAAATTTATGGTGGATACTCAATAATTATTTGACCTCTATAATGGAGTACAAAAATAATTTTTTCAATCAGGTCACAAGGTCAAAAGTTACAATTGGTCAAACAGGGCTACTCAGAATTCTGATCAATTACACAATGCATGACAACAGTAAACTACCAACTTTGAGGGGTTTGAAACTTAGTCAAAACATATCGAAATGACTTGGGATTTGAAAAATAGGTTATATGATACACATAATCAAAATTAACCAAATTTGTGGGCCATGAAACTTGGCATGACACAAGATATTCAAAAGCAAACTAGGCCCGTTACAACAAATTGACACTTAGGCAAAAATGCAAATTTGGACAAGTGCTCAAAACAAGACACCACGAAACAACCTGAAACTCAAATTTAATGAATTGGGATGTCTTCAAATGTGTAAACAAGAGAAATAAAAACCTGACATGCATGAAAAAATTTAGAATCTCATCACGGCAAATAGGCTCAAAAAGCACTTATAGGGGGTCAAAATGCAAAATTTTAACATGGTACTTCAAAACCTTTACTGTATTTTTCAGTCCCAACAAAATGCGTGCAATTTTTCCTTGCTAAAGGGGGGTCATGTTCTTATGATGATGATACTAAAGGCAACATCAAGGTGCCTTTTTGGTACACATTGTGTGTGTGATTTTATGCACCTGCTAAGAAAGACACAACACTTCAATAGATCATTATATTAGTAAAAAATCATTAAAAGCAAGGGTTTGACATAAATCACTAAAACTGACCTATTGCTTCCTATCTAGGAGGAGTTTGAAGAATGAAATAAAATGCCCTCAGATTATGCATTTATCAGTGACATATGCAACCTAGAATGAAATATTTAAATGAAAACTAATCTAGTATGCTCAAGAAATGTCCATTTTTAACTCCAAGATGAAAGATTATAACAATACTACTATTAGAGCTAAAAATCAATATGAATCACTAAAAATGTGAGCAACATGAGACTACTCCTTCCAATATCAAAATATAGGCAGCATAAGGATGCTTTCAACTGTAAAGATTAAGGGCCATTTTCGCTCAAAATTCATCCAATTTATAGAAGAAACAGAGGAATGGGGAAGGCTTGAGAAGTGAAAGCCATTAATGAGGGTGTAAGACTCATTAATGTGGAGGGTGAAAGAGAATGTGTAAGAGACATTAATGCTTCATTTATGAAAGAATTAATGAGGTGTGAGTGAGGGTTTAAGAAGCGTGGGTGAGGGTTTAAGGTCAAGCTTGAGAAATTTGACTTTTGAGGGAGGGTTGAATTCCTAATCACAAAATTAGGAATGTGACATCATTAGGAAGTGGGTTAGGATGAGATTAAGATTAGAAGTAGGCTTAGCATGGGTGAAGGGGTTGGGATTAGTTTCAACCTAGGGTTAAGGTGGTTGAGGTCGGTTAGGTTAGAGGGAATATTAATGAAATGAATTATATTTAATATATTCCTTCAATAATAGGGAAATTAATTATTTAAGCTTTTGATTTCTTTTGATAATTAATTAGGACTATAGCCAATTAATTAGATTAATTTAGGCTAGGGGATATGCTTTTGCAAGTGATGAGGTATAATTAGGATTTCATTTAATTCCTTTTAAATTAATTATCTTAGCCATGTATTTTATTTGAATTGAATTGATTTGATTGGATTGGCTAAAACAATTAATGTAAATTAGTGATTAAATCACTTAAGAAATTAAATCTGATTTGGATAAATTATGCCATCTGATTGAAGAGTTGTTTTGACATAATTGGGGGTATGATCACACTTAGGGAAAATAGGGTCTATAGTTAGAGCAGACAAAATTAGGGTGGTTACATTTTCCCATCTTTGAATTAATGTGCGAGTAGTACATTGATTCAAAGAAAGCTTTTGATGTTGACTTCAAAAAGTTTGAGAATTTTTCTCATGATCGAACGAAATGCCTGATGAGATCAGTCTCGCACTTGATTGAACTAAACTGATAGAATTGACTTTGAAATTGATCAAACAAAGGTTAGTACAAAGCTGCTAGGAGCTTTTAAGAATCTAAGAAAAAGGTAGACATAAGATATCCATCTTGTGAGAACCGAAGCCTTCAATCCAATAGTTTCGACTTAGTCAAGGAATCATCATGCCTTTAGTTTTTAATAACAAAGTCTTTTTTAATTCTGTTTCAAGAAATAATTTGATTGATGATAGTGTGATCATGCCCCCTCAGGAACAGAATCAAAAGAAAGAATAAAATCCCTCTATTGAAATGATGTATCACTTGCATGGAGTGGTTAGGTCAAGAAAGAATGGATTAGAAGAAGTGAAGGAATGAAAGTGTGTTAAGAGTAACAAACAGGTACAAGGTTAATTACATGAAAAATATGAGTTTTGAGTCTGATTAAATGATGTCTGGCCAATATTTTTCATGAAATTTGCAATTTTGATGATATAGAACCGAGAAAACTGATTTTCAGAACATATGGAGCAATTATGCATTTTTAGGAACTGTCATAAAATTTTTACTATGCTATGTAAAATGGCATATACACCTTCAATTTGGTTCCTGATTGATCAAAAAGAGAACCGAATGAGTTACAATTGTCTGGGAGGAATTTTGGAGCTCCTAAATAGCTCAAAAAGTCCAATATATATCTCAAAAATCACTTTTTAACTATTCATTTTCTCTTTTATCCTTAGTAATTTTCAGAGCTCTGCAGAGAAGATGGTGGTCCTGATAAGGAAGCATCATTTTGAGCTCATTTTTTGACATCAACGCCTGGCCGACTATGCGCCTCCAGTAAGTACTCATAAATCTACCCTGTGAATTCTGCAAATTTAATTTTTATGCATTTTTGTAGAATTTAGAGCCAATTTAGTTTTGCATCGAATTCGGTATTACAGATTGCACCCAATCAATCCCGTTTCATATCTTATGGATGAAAGAAGTCCTGTGTCATATTCAGGATTTCCTAGATCATACCCTATTTCACAACTTTGTGTCGTATTTAGTGGATTTAGGATGGCTTTTGATTTGCATCATACCCGGGGAAACAAGGTCGTACGTTGCATCCCGCATCGCACCCTATCCATTTTGTATTGTATCTGGGATGCCCCATCATATCCTAGATTTCAAGAATCGTAGCCTGTAAAAAGGATCACAACTTGTAGATCTAGAATCATTTCTAGTTTTCAGACTTAGAATTCTGCAAAATGTGGACTGTCTTTGATCTGCTGGCTAGCAAAATACTTAATGGATTTTGTTTCTATTTAGTTGTCATAGATAGAGAACTAATTTGCCTTGGTAATTTCTATCATTATCTGAAAATAGGTCCCATTTGAGGTGGTAGCATTTCAAGGACCATACCATGGGCGTGTCCTCACCTTGTCGCGATAGTTGATGGATGATGAGCTAGATATCATAGCCCGATTAGGTTTATAGTCTTTGATAGATGTACCTAACATTAAGGTAAATTGATGGTTGTTGACTGCTCTTGCTGAGAGATGGCACTCAAAGCACAACACCTTCCATCTCCTGACTAGAGAGATGACCGTCACACCAGAGGATGTGTGGTGGATACTTTGAGTTCTATTTATGGGTCACGAGATGCGATTCAAGGCGACATCTATCGTTGCCATTGGTGCAACTCATTGTTTCTTTAGAGATGATATCATTGCTCAGAGATACATGACCTGGGATTATATGTGTGATCACTATGATCACTTGTCTGTATACTTGGCTAGACTGATTGGTGGCATCCTGATGCCAAATAGAGGATAGCATGGTTTTCTGGTAGGATGGGTAGATATGTTGGAGTAGATGATTTCTTCGGGATGGAGATTTGTGTGGGGTAGCTGCATTCTTACCCATATTTATAGGGAGCTCCATGAGTTTATATATCATTATTACTAGAGTATGGCTGTATGGATACTTATTCTTCAGATTTGGGCCTAGGAGTACATCCTAGTTACACGGATGATAATAGATAGGAAGCACACACCAGAGCAGCCTTATGTGTATATGTATGCAGGTCTTATCTAGCAGCCCCATCTGGGAAAGGTAGAGTACTGGCGCCACCTTGTCAATGATATGACAGTAGTAGTATGGCAGCCATACTTGGATTGTGAGGAGTGGGGATCTAATAGGTGACAAATGACATTATTCTTTCAAAGCAGGTACTTGATCGGCTAGACCCAATACATCATAGAGTGTTTCCTACATACCCGTGTATTGAGACAGTTCAGTCGTTTACAGAGCAGGAGCCAAGATATGATAGTATATGCATGGATTAGATATGAGACACTAGAGTGGGGTCCTCAGTTGAGGTATGAGACAACTCGTTAGGAGATCAAGGATATGGTCACAGTCACCTGGGACCTTTGGTTAGATGTTGCAGATGCAGGCTATACTGATGGATATCTAGCACAGATTCTCCAACATCCCTTTCCACGGTTCACAGTACTAGATGAGGCCATTCCTTGTATCGCGGACCCTCTATATTATGATCCTATCGATGATTGTCTTTCCAAAGGTAGAGGAGGAGCTCAGAGAGATAGGGGAGTTGGAGGTAGGGAGGACAGACAAGGTGGTGGACGAGATAGGAGATGTCCTCCTCCTAACAAAGGGAAGGGTCCAAATGATGAGGATGATGGCAGAGATGACAGGGGTGGAGGTGCATTGGGTGGTAGTGGTGGTGCTAGTGGCAGTGGAAAGGGTCGTCGTACCCAATTTAGATTTGTTTCTCCTCGGATGGATCCAGGGCCATTACTTACAGGAGAGCAACAGAGATAGAGGTAGTGGGATGCCTAGTAGGATAGGCCTATAGGACAGGAGACATGTAGAGGTTCTGGCAGGGATGGAGATCCTTTATCACAGTGTGAGTGGGAGAGAGAGAAGCTCAGGGCCAGGACTGCCACTTTAGAGGCCAGGATCACCACAAGAGATGATTTTCTTGAGGATAGAGATGCACAACTCTAGCAGCTCAGGGCAGAGAGAGAAACATGGGCCCATACTATCATACACCAGGAGTAGAGAGAAACATGTTATTATGCTCTATATCATGCGGCAGTACCAGAGGGCCAGAGAGAACCATCTTTTTCACATTTAGATTAGTAGTCAGAGGGGGCCATGCCACCACTAGCAGCTCCATTTGTACCACCACCACCTCCTCCTCCTCCAGATCGGGGAGAGGGGGAAAGTTAGAGTTGATATTATACTTTACCACATATGGTTGAGTTAATTTTGTATATCAGGATCCTCTTGGGATCATTCTTTTGTACCATGATATTCATACATGTATATCTGATTTGTACTGATACTATTATACTTGTTTTGTAGACAGTTCCATATTTTTGATTTGTTCCATGATTTGATATCTATTTGATGCAGTTGTTCCTGATTCTGACATGTTCAAGGATTCTTTTTGCTTTGATAGATGTTTAGATGTTGGTGCACATGTTATGTATTTTTTATCTTGGTCTCATGATGAGTTTAGGTTTAGATGATGACATCATTTATGCTTTTTTATTTATCACTAATATAAATGTGTTCCAAAATGATACAAGGTGAATATCTGAATGTATGTTTTTGAGATTATCTTATGCAAGTAAATGTATGGATGCATTTTTAGGATGTAATGCATGAATGCTTGGTTTTTGTACTTTCTCTTGATCTTTTTATGAATGCAAAATGTATGCCATGGATGTGCAACGACATTGATATCAGTAATATTTGATGATGTAATTAAATTGGATTTATGAATGAAATTAGAAATAATTTTGAGCTCAAATCCCTTATACTGTTTATTTATTTTTAAAACGAATCATGCAATCTCTAAATACATCTACATGCAGACTCTTAGGTCTGTCACTGATTTGCATATATTGTAACATTTTTATCATCATTAGGCACTTTTTGGAATGGATGCCACCTGATAGTACAACAATCACTAATACCCACTGATATTATGAAAGTATGAATACTATTTTTATTGGATGTAATGTCAGAAATAAACTTAGGCATCAAGGAATAGAAGCCAAGATGACAAGTTAGTCACCTTCCTTTTACTATATCAGAATTTGTGTAAGGTAAGATATGTGACCCACAATGACCTTGAAAATTCACATCCTTGGGTACATCATGTTTCATACACCTTAGTGAGAGTCTAAGTTATAAAATAGACAAGGAAATTGTTTCAACATCATTGTAGTTTACACATAACAAAGATCAAGATATATGCAGCTATCCACTCATGTTGGCAACTCTTACCATAAACATCCAAGTTAGGTGAAATTTATAGGATCATTTGGAACAATCACCATACGTAGAAAACCAAGAAAATGTTATGCCCCCTGTCCTTGCAACTCTTTGTCTTTGTGCAGACGTCGTGGAGTAACTCGAAATACATAACAACCATCAATTGAGAATCAATCAAGGAAAATGGATAACTGCTTATATGCTCCTTGGTAAAACATAATTGGAACATAAAAGAGTCATAATCAAACCAAGATCATTTTGGGTGTTTAAGTAGTATTGAAAAATACTATTGATTCATTTTTCAAGCGCAGTAGAGATTCATTAGTCAGAATTTGGAATGTAAGCAATATGTTTTCCTTTCTGAGGGCATGCGAAAGTAATTGTGTCAGTAATTTTGATCCATGTAATGTCTTAGAAAAATTGTGTAAAGTGTTGAAAAACACTAGTCTATTTTAAGGTCCTAGATATCAAGTGTTTGAGAAATACTATGGTGATGTCTATTACCTGTGAGGAGAGGTGAACCATCCTAGAAAAAATTCTTAGGACAACCTAGCAGGCACGAACCAACCAAGCTAGAAAATATGCCCCCAGTGCAGAATGACTATTCCTAAGATGCAAGAATGTAGACAAATCCCAAGAAAGGATAGGACATGTGTAAGGAATTAGAGTCACCAAATAGCATAGGTGTGAGATATGAATTTTTAGGCTTTCCAATGTATTGATAGATAGAGGACAGAGTTTGAGTGATGCCTATTTGCCAGGTTTTCACAACTCGGTAAAATTTTTTATTCTTTTTGCTACCAAGACGCCTGTTTTACCAGGTTTTCATCAAGGCATTGTTTCTCTTTTTAAATTTTTTTTATTCTTTTTCTCTTTTGAATGTTTTTTTAGTATCAAGGCACCTATTTTCTAGGTTTTCACCAAGGATACCTTTATTCAGGACTTTGTCCACTGTTTCTAAATTTTTTCAGGATCAATTTTCTGATTTTTTGGTATTTTTTGAGATCTTTACTCCATAGGCTCTACTAGCCAGTCATCAAGCATAGAACCTCTTTAAATGTAGGGTATTAATGGGATCTAGGAGAACTTCTCCCTTAGGCATAGCTAGTTGATAAGCTCCAGTCCCAAAAATTGTGGTAATGACATAGGGTCCCATCCAGTTTGGTTCAAACTTTCCTTTCTGTTCTTTGTTAGGCTGGTTCTTAGGATTCTCTTTGAGAATGAGATCCCCCACTTGAAATTTTCATTGTTTAAAATTTTTATTGTACCCTTTTGACATGCATTTTTGGTACACTTTTAGATGATCAAATGCCTGTTGCCTGCGCTCATCAAGTAATTCTAGTGCATTCACCCTATCAATGCGGTATTGTTCATCAGTAACAAGACCTTGTAAAGATACCTGCAAAGATGAGATTTCAACCTCAATAGGTAATACTTCCTCCATTCCATAGACTAGAGAAAATGGCATGGCCCCAGTTGGTGTTCTAATGCTTATTTTGTAGGCCCAAAGTGTTAGATTTAATTGTAAATGTCAGTCCCTGCTAGACTTACTCATAGTTCTGTGTAGGATCTTGAGAATATTCTTGTTAGATGCCTTAGCCTATCCATTACCTTGAGGATAATAGATTGAAGCACAATGTTGAGTAATGTGAAACTGTGTGCAAAGGTCTTCGATGTCTTGGTTTTTAAATTGGCCCCCATTTTCTGTTACAATTGAAGAGGGTGTTGGTGCCCAAAAATGCTAAATTGGATTTCCTATCGACTTGCCAATCCAATGTTTGGAAAACCAATTATTTTTGGCCAACTAATGGGAATGATCGATTATGATCCTCTTCCCCTACACTTCTAGCTCTGCAAGACCAAGGTGGGTGAACCTTTACCTTAACC
>MU227179.1:6764401-6789066 GCA_018584345.1 Thuja plicata
CATGGCACAAAGACCATTCACTTATTCTTCCCACTGTAAGAGCATGAGAAAGATTTAATATTTGTTTTCAGATACATGAATGAATAAACTCACAGATTTAATAACATTCATGAGTACAAATATGACATCATAAGAAGCTGACTAAAATGACTCACAGCACTCTCAATCAAAAAAATATATTCAAACTCAAAGATCTGATACATATTCCTCCTTCCTCCTCAATACATAGTAAAATACTCAAAGATCTATTTACTCCTCCATAAACCATAACTGAAAACGTTACATTCAATCCCTCTTTCCCCAATTAAAATAAAAAAAACTTTCTTCCTTGCTGGAGCACATAGACTACAGAAAAAGAAGAAAACCCGAACCCCATCTCATCAACTTTCCCCCAATAAATAATATCTTATTGGTAGTTATTTGGTTACTGTAACCGATTCTTGAAAATCATTTCCTCTTTAATCTTTATTTTCTATATTTAACTCTCTCCATGCTGACGGTTTCTTTTCAGTTTTAATAACTGATTCTTGGAATTTATTTTATTTATCATATCATTTGACCCAAGAATCATATTTCATATCAAAAAAATGCATGCATGGGCTCCTGGACAGGTGGCATATGAATACTTTAGTCATCAAACAAAAATATTGCTGCTGGGCGGATTTAAAAACAAATATTTATGACAGTCAAATTAGGCCTCAGTGTGGGGGGCATAACTAATTATTACACCGTTGGATTTCCTTCATTTTTGGATATGTTGGATCTATCCTAATTTCACCTAACTCCATTGAAGTGACTTTCCAAATTATATCTGAGTAAAAAGTTATGGAGATCTAAGTAGAGACATATAAAACTATCAAAAAAATCAGACTTGTGTTAATGTTATCAACAACTTTCACATTCTTTGCACTCAAAATTCACCATTGCCACCACCACTTGTTTCTTAGAATTGATATTAATGTCTATATAAATAAAACATCATCCCATTAGGTTATCTAAAATATTCCATCACCTCATGATCATAATGAGTTGGATGAATTTCAGATTTTTAAAACTGTGCATAGTCGCTATAGTGTCTAGCATTTATGTTGTTTCTATCATGCAGCCATGATAATAAAATTGCAATCTTCACCATTAATGTGAATGCCTCATTTGATACCCACACTAACTATATTTCATGCATTCTGCAATAATCACATCCCTATAGTACTTTTAACATTTAATTATTGATGTGAATGGGCATTGCCAATATGAAAGGTAAGGAATCATTTCCCTTCATTTTAAAGTTTACATCATGTGATGTTTGTGCCATTTCCAATCTCTATAATAAAATATGAGACATCTTTTTAGTATATTCCAACACACTAGAAAATATGCCTTGTACCCTGTTTGAACCATCTTGAACCTGTGAACTACATTGAACCCGATTGAACAAGTTTGAACACCTTCGAACAACTTTGAACAACCTTGAACCACTTTGAACACCCTCAAACCACTTTGAACAAGTTTAAACCCTGTTCAAAGGTGTTCAAATATTTATGCTTCCACTTTTCATCTTTACATTTCTGAAAATTAGGCATGCTGCGGGCTCATCATTTTAACAATTCTCCTACACTGACATGCTTTAATTTTGTAACTGATACTTCAACATTTCCTGTGATTCCTCGATACATAAATCATCACCGCCATCTGCCAAATTTCTTAGAATTTATGAACTGCCTCGAACTACCTTGAACCAGTTTGAACCAAGTTCAAACCTATTCAAGGTTGTTCAAGGGTGTTCAAGCCTGTTCAAACAATTTTTTAATAAATAAACTTTCACCTTTCAAAATTTGGCTGGACTACAAGACTGACACCTTAGTGATTGACTGGAATCAAAAGATTTTGGGGAACTTCAGATAATCAGGAAACATAATGGTGACTTGAAGGACCACATAAAAAGGACAAGTACAAGACTTGGACTAACACCAGTATACTCAAAATGCCTTACAAATTGAATCATACAAGAATTAATAGAAAATGCAAAGAGACATCATTGACATATAACTGGAAATTCCATTGTAATTTTATTAATATGAACTCAATAACAGTACACTTTTAGACTCAAAACCAATAGTCAGACCAATAGAGTAATCTGCATTGTAGTCTTATTTTATCATCCTTATTACAACACTGCGAATTGGTACTTATAGGTAGCCACATTCATTTTGGAATCCTTTTGGAAAATAAGGATGCAACAAGCTATGAATGACGGGGATAAAGGACAAAATATAGTTTCAAGAAGAGACAAAACTTCTAGCTGATGAGATAACAATATTTTCTATAAGCCATGTGATCATTTGTCTTGTGACTTCCTGAATGCTTGAAGTTGCTTCGAGGTAGTTGGGTCTTTGTTATCTAGATTTGGTTCTCTTGTTGGTGTAGGGGTCCCAATATCTAATTTTCTCCATTAGCTTAACCTCCTTGGTGCTAGCTGTCCCCTTCATATTTACCGTTTCATGCCATTGGGGTAACTATACCATATTTGCTGACCCAAGAAGTGTACACCTCATCACTTGGCCACTCGAGGTTGAGGACTTCATCTTTGTGGTTGTTTAAGTCCTCCCAGTCACTATTATCCTTCTCTACTTCTGCTTCCCAAGATTCAAAAAATGCTTTCGCTTTACTCAAAATGTCAATGGTTAGCACAAACCAGCCAGTGTTTGCCAATGTAACAATACTCTTTGTCCTACTAGTCAATGCCTCATTTAACTGCCTCAGCCATAGGGCTTCATTTTTTATGCTCCCATCCTTTTTGACCATGTTAGGATACATATCATACTTATCCTTTCAAAACTCTCCTCTTAGAGTTATGATTTTCTTTATAACCATGTTCCTTTTGGTGTCTAAATTGATCATCAATTTGAGACACTTGTGAGTGCTTGTTAAGACAAAATCTATATTATTCTGTTCTTTCGAGAGGGAATAGAAATATCTGACATGGGATGCCTTCCCTTTCCATTTATTTACTATCAGCTCCCATTGCTTCTTTTCATCCTCATTCTAGCTGGCGATGCTTGTGATCTTTTTCCCCAGTGAGTAGAGGTTAGCAAGGTTAACTTCACTGGCACACCTTTTGAGATTTGAAAATATCTGATCTCTATGCTTTTGCTTCACCAATTATTCAGCTTCTTTGTAGGCCTAGGAATCTTCTAAGTCCCTCTTACCCTCCTCTTCCAATCTTGTCCTTTCACTGATTAGCCTGTTCTTCTTAGCTTCCAATTCTGCTCTCTTGGCATCAATAGCTTCCTGAGTAGTAGGACTTAGAGGTGCAGGGGATGGGGGATATGTTATAAATAGACATGAGGAAGAAGGCTGATATGGGTCTTGATAAATTAGCCTTTGGGGCACTAGTTGAATCTTCTGCTTGCCTTCCAATTATGCTATTTTATTATCCTTAATCAAGGATCTCACCTTCTCTTCATTGTAAGCTTTGAGAACAAACTCATATCTTTCATTCAAACTAGCATATGCTTCCTTTTCTCTCTCTGACACTTTCATGCTCAAATTGGCAACCTATACAACAAGGTTAGCTACTTCAGTTCCTAACCCCATGTCTTCAGTCTACTCATCTTCTCTAATTCTTCTCTTGTCCCTTTTCTTTAGTGACCAGATTGCCAATGCTGCATGATCTTCACTAAACTGGGCACCAATTGATGTCCCAGCAGGGCTTATGGGTTTATCTTGTTTCCTTATGGCATCAAAAACCACTGTATCGGCTAAATCCCATTGTGGCAATATGTGAACCCCTTGCCTTTTGATCATTTGTCTACCCTCTTTAGGAGTAATCTTATCAAATTTAAATATCAATTCTTGTTTGACTTCTTTCTCTATGTCTTCCTTGGTAGCATTGGGTTGAGCTTCTATCATTTTCTGGCACTTATCATTGTATTCACCAATATGGCATCTCCATAGAAACTGAATAAAAGCCCTAGTTTTGATGAAATTGTCATCAGACAAGACTTCATCACTAGCTTGCTTGGTCACAAGATCTAACTCCTTGCTAGCAAATTCTACCACTGTGAGGTCAGATGATGTATGTTTAGGTTCTTCTGGCATACCTTCTTGTAGTTCTTGAGTAGTAACAACTACTTCACCAGCATTTCTTATCTTGAGAAATTGTTCAGCAATGGTCTGGTCATCATATTGCATAGGGGATTGGGAAGGAGAATATAATTCACCTCCTTGTTCTTTTGTCTCCACCCTTTGACTCTTTTGAGAGGGTACTTCTTGAACATCAGTGTCCATTGGCCTCTTTCCCTTATGCTAAATGGGCTTATCAACTCTGGGAGCAACAGTGGTATATCCTCTTCTTTTGTATACTACATAGTTCCCAGGTGGAACTATTTTGCTCTGTGAGAATTTATTCAGGATAGCAAGAGCCCTTTCTAGATCACTCTCAACTACTCTCTACCTCTTCTCATTTAGACTTTGCATTATTCCCTCAAAAATATTCATTAGGGAATCAATTTTATATGACCATGGGAAAAAATCCTTTAGAGGATCGTAGGTCTTATCAAATTTCTAGACAAAGTCTAAAGCTTTCTTGTATGCCATCCACTTTTCCTTCCTGACTTCTTGAACCTCTAGGTCAAAGATGTTCCTAATAATATCCTTTTGATAGTAGAATTGATGCTTCAGCATTATAAAATTGGTCCTCTTCCTGAACATGCCCATGATAAAATCTTCATTATCTGCACACCTAGCTATGGAAGTGGATAAATGATAAGGCTCAAAGTATTTTCCAAACTATGTCCACCCCCCTTTTGTTATGATAAAGTGATGGGCTCTAGTGAGGGCAGGAAAGATATTTCCCTTCATCTTTCCATTCAAGGCTTCCTCCTGCAGCCCACCTAATTGTCTTATGATTTCTACTATCCCAATCTGGAGTGGGACTCTGTAGGGTAACACATAAGGAACACCTCTAAAACCATAAACCCTAATCACTGTGGAAAATGGGTATAAGATCAAATCTCCCCAATTGTGAGCAATTTTCAACTCTGGGGCATACTCCATAGGTCTCAAAAGTCTCATCATCTCATCATGAACCCTGGCATTCTGGTTATTCAGCAGTGACTTGAGTCTAGTTGCAAAGACTTTGTCAAAATATACATAACTTGCATTCTTTCTATCCTAGGACAAATCTGCACTCCACATCTGAACAGGAAATTCTTCATCATCTTGGAATCTCTCCAATTCCATTTCTTCTTCAAAGAAGTCTTCATTGTTAAATAAGAACATATGCATCATGAGGGAATACCAACCCATTGGATTTTGTATATCACCATCTTGGATCCTTGACAAACCATCATGCATCTCCTGAGCAATATAGGATGCATAATCAAATACTACCGACAAATGGGGATGCAGAATTTGAACTACCATCAACATTATCGGGACTGGCATGGCCGTCTCTTCATTTATCCCAAAAACATTGTATAGGGAACTGTACATTTTCCTAGCCTTACCAATGAAAAGATCCACTTTGAAAGGTTCGGGGGTTCCTATCCCTATTACAACCAAATTTCCTATTTTTTTAGCATACCCCTTCACTACTTCACCTTTGTAATAATCCCTTTGGTTATTGTATATTTCTTTGAAATATTTGAGGTCAATATCATCCATACTTTGAGAGGGGTCAGTCAACTTGAAAATCCTTTTGATTTAATTAGCTAATATAGTCAGTATTATATTTCCCCAGGTGTCTCTAACAACCCTAGCCACCTTATCATAAGTGTTTTCTATTAGAATGAACAAATCAGTGTCCATGAATACACTAGGTGCTATTAACTTTCCAACATCTAGTTCCCAAATATTACAGTCTGGGGTGGGGGCCTTTCTCTAACTATAAGCTACTCTAAACAGAGTAAGGGCATCTAAACTAGTAATACCATCTCTTTCCCACCTTCCCAAATCATATAACCCTTCCCCAATTTTAAAGCGGGGATGTTGTGGCACTGCCTCCTTAGCTTGTGCGGCATCGCCTGAGGACAATGGTAACTGCTGCAATAAATCTTCCCTAATGTTTTGTTTCTGGTAATCGACCTATCCTAAAATTTCAACTCTAGTGGCCATTCTAAGGGTTTTCTATCAATACTAGAACCAGATTCTGAAATAAGAGCTCTAAAACCTTCTCTAAAGCGCAAATTCTACTCCAATTTTGAATGCAAGTGAACAATAAGCTTACCCGTTCTGCACAGAAGTCACGTGAAGCTGGTTTTCTCTATAATTCCTTCTTTGCTCAAATAACTATGGTAAATTATTGAGGCTGTAGTTTCCTTAATCAATTTCATGGCCTTAATCAAATATGTCCTTCAAGTTGAATTTGACTAGAGGTGTCACATGTTCTGCAATTAATCCACATCTTTAATTTTGCGGCTTAATGACTCTCTGCAACTTGTTTTGTCAATTTTGAATTTGAGCCGTTGATTCTGGACATCGCTCTTTGCATCTGACAACTATCTTATTTTCCTAGAAATCACTGTAGACTAAGGATAGGTGTCACTTCTGCTTATTTTCTTATTCGTTAGATGTCAAGCATCTTGGATTTAAGCAATTAAGTGAGCCGTTAGATATGAAACAACTTAACTGAACTTTAAAACTTCGCCAGCTTTGAGTGCCTGGGCCCACCAACTACCAGATGGCAGCATCGCTTATTCACTTATTCATTAGATGTCAAGCATCTTTATTTTAAGTGATTAAGCGGGCCATCTGATCTCTCCAAACTTGTGCACTATTTAATAGGACGCCTTTACGAAATGCTTGGCCCCACCAAGGACACGTGTCACCTCCGCTTAGTCGCTTATACATTAGATTTTGAGCATCTTGGATATAAGCGAATAAGCGTGTCATCCAATATTTTTTGAGTTGCTCGCATTTTAACAGAAGACTTTCTTAACATGTTTGGCCCCACCAAGGACACACGTCACCTCCACTTATTCGCTTATACATTAGATGTCGAGCATCTTGGATATAAGCGAATAAGCATGCCATCCGATCTTTTCTGACTTACTTGATACATAAGGGGATGATGTAAAAGGGACTTACATGGTGAGACTTAGGAATTATTAAAGCGTTTAGGATGATACAATCTTTTTGACAAAAGCAACCCATTCAACACAAACACATAACTTAACATGACTTAGGTGACAAAAAAAGTAACGCAAGAATAGATTCGGCCAAGGAAATTTGGTTCTTTTTTAGTCATTTCGACTATTTTCAATTAGGTTGAGGGTTTGGGGAACTTTTTCAGAGGGATGAAAATAATTTGAAACTTAATCTTGAAACCCTTGACACCAAAAAAGACAAGAGACCCTAAGAAAATTACAAGGCATAAATTGGACAAGAAATAGCACCAACAGTGGCTCTCTCTGAGGATGTTTAAACATTAGGTTACAACAAGAACTACAGTTCTCTGGGGAAGCAGACCAAAAACCGGATTAACCTAAAACCTAAAACAAACACACAACAAAAGGGAAACACACCTATACATATATTACAGACTAATTCTGCATGGAGAATAGAAGTTAATTAAAGAAAATTTTCAAGAATTGTCCATGCACTGGCAATTCTTGTTCTTCATCATCCAGATTCTTGAGGAAGTAAGAATCTTTTCCAAAGACCCTAGATATAACAAAAGGCCCAATTCATAATGACTCAAATTTCTTGTGCTTGCCTTTCTCTTCAGCTCTAATATTCCATTGTAATACAAAATCACCAAGCAAAAACTTTCTCACATCTGCTCTTTTGTCAAAAAGGTACTTCATTTTTTGTTGCAATTTGATATTTTCTCTCTGGCTTTATCTCCTTATCTCAGGCAATTCTACTAATTGAATCATCCTTTCTTCCAAGGGTTCAGAGATTTCCATTCCTTCATCTTGGATAAACTTATAAATTGGGACCAAATTATTGATAGGCATTCTTGATTGAATACCATAAACCAATTCAAAAGGAGATTTTCCAGTGGCTTTCTTGACAGTAATCCTATTAGCCCATAGGGTAAGTTTCAATTTTACATGCCACGCTCTCTTATTTCCCTCCAAGGTCTTTTTCAAAATTTGTAAAATACTTTTATTGGTGGATTCTGCTTGACCATTGGCTTGAGGGTGGTATGGGGATGAATAGGATGTAACAATTCCCATATCAGAGAAAAAATCATTGAATTTTTTAGATCTAAATCACATGGCATTATCCATGATTAGTTTAAGGGGAACACCTAATCTGGTAATTATATTATCCATCAAAAAGTCAATAACCACAACACTTGTTTCCCTTTTGGTTGGGATTGCTTCTACCCACTTTGTGAAATAATCAGTTGCTAGCAAAATCCAGCCATGGCCTCCACTTGACTTTTCATTAAATTCTCCTATAAAGTCCATTCCCCAAATAGCAAAGGGAGCCTCTGCTACTACTGAGTTTAATAACAATGCTCCTAAATATTTCATTTTGCTTGAAAATTTCTGGCATGGCTCACATTTTCTGACAAAAGTGTGAGCATCTTGGAAAACACAAGGCTAGTAGTATCTAGCCCGTAAAATTTTGTGGGCTGTTGTTTTGGCAGAATAATGCCCTCCACATATTCTAGCATGCATTTCTTTCAATACCTTTTCTAACTGACCTTTGTCAAGGCATAACAACAGGATCCCATCCCTGTTTTTCCAGAGCAAATCACCTTGCAATAGGACATACTTTTGTGATTGTAATTTCAAGCTTCTCTTTTGGTTATCATTCAAATCATTTGGAAATTTAGCATTTTTCAGAAAATAGACAATATTGGTATACCAAGGTTTCATCTCAATACTTGTCACGTAGTTTTCTTTTGCACCAATAGTGTTGATTTGGACCAAATCCAAATTTTCTTCTCTCACCAACTTAGCCAACCCTAATCCCCTCACCAATTTAGTGATGTGGATTTCTATATCAAACTCTTGAACTTTGTTTATCCACTTACACCTCTTTCCTGTCACTTCATTTTGGACAAAGATGTCTTTGATAGCAGCATGAGGGAGATAGGCTTTTACCTTTGCACAGACCAAATAAGGCGTAAAAGACTTGACTGCCTTTACCAGAGCATAAGCTTTTTTTTCCATCATCTGATAATTTAATTTAGTTGATTGCAATGATTTACTAAAAAATGCAATGGGATGCTCAAATCCTTCACTATCCTTTTGCAATAGGACGGCTGCAATAGTATGAAATGAGGCAAAAGTAAATAAAGAGAGGGGCTTAGTGTAATCAGGGGATACAAGAACTCGTGCTTCTTGAATATCTTGCTTTATTCTTTCAAATGCTAACTGAGATTTTTAGTCCCAATCAAACTTCACATTTTTCGGTAGGAGATATTTTTCCACAGCAAGTCAAATTGTGATATTTCTATTAGGATTCAACTGTGTAGTTTTTGAGTCAAAATCATTGACCCATAATTCATGAGTAGTGGTTCACATGAACCCATCTCTCATGAGAATGAATGGAACACTTAGCACTCATTGGATCTAGGTGATGCTCACAGAGGTGAAGCACCGAGACTTCCCGGGAGATCACCCATCCCAGTACTACTCCAGCTTGAGCGCGCTTAACTACGGAGTTTCCTCCATGGTTAAACCCACTCTAGGTTAAACCTAAGGATGCAAGTAGAGTGGGTTTAACCATGGAGGAAACTCCGTAGTTAAGTGTGCTCGAGCTGGAGTAGTACTGGGATGGGTGACCTCCCGGGAAGTCCCGGTGCTTCACTTCTGTGAGCATCACCTAGATCTAATGAGTGCTAAGTGTTCCATTCATTCTCATGAGAGATGGGTTCATGTGAACCACTACTCATGAATTATGGGTCAATGAGTTTGACTCAAAAACTACACAGTTGAATCCTGATAGCAATATCACAATTCACATTTTTCTTCAACAACTTGACAATGGGCTTTACAAATTTTGCAAAATTGGCAATGAATCTCCTGACAAAGTTAATCTGTCCTAGAAATGATTGTATGCCTTTCAAGTTTTTGGGAGCGATTACCTTTTAGATAGCTTTGACCCTTTCAGGATCAATCCTTACCCATTCTTTTGACACTATGTGCCCCAAAAGTTTCCCTTCAGTAACAACAAAGTGACACTTTTTTGGGTTCAGAGACACCCCATATTCTAGTGCTTTTATTATGACCTTTTCCAAATGACTACAATGATCCTCTGCTCTCTTTGAGAAAGTTGTTAAATCATCTTGGTACACCACCATTAGAACATCTATGAGGTCTTTGAAGGCTACATCCATAGCTCTTTGAAAAGTGGTTCCAGCATTTTTTAGCCCAAATGGCATACGCGCATATACATAGGTACCCCAAGGGGTAGTAAATGCTATCTTGAATTGCTCAGAATCTTTAACCAATACCTGATTGTACCCTAAGAATCCATCCATCATAGTTAACAAGTCACACCCAGTAACTTTATGCAACATAGCCTCCATATTTGGAAGCCCATAATTATCTTTTAATGAGGCCACATTTAGGTTTTTGAAATCAACACACAATCTTATTTCCCCATTATTTTTTCTTACAAGGACTAAATTAGAAACCCAAGATGAATGTCTAATAGGCTTGATTATGCCTACATCCCTTAACTTCATAAGTTCTGTCTGCATCTTGGTAGCTAGTAATAGATTGATTGGCCTTTTCTTTTGTCTAAATGGTTTAGTGCCTTCTTTTAAAGGGATATCATGCTAGAATAAATCTTCTCTGTAGGATTTCAAATCATCATAGGACCAAGAAAAAACATGTTTGTACCTTTTCAACAACTTTATTAAATTCTATCTCACATTACTATCCAATTTCTTGCCAATGTATACTAATTGGGGAGATGTTTCAGATCCCAAATTTATTTCCTCTAAGTCTTCCATTTTGGCATTGGACTTCTGAGTCATATAGCTGTCATTTATGCTAAACATGCGTTCTAACTCAACTAACCCTTTAGGAATGAAATTAGTATCCAATTGAATGACTTCCTGATCAAAAATATACTCCTTGTCATCCGCAACTGATACTATAGATTCACAATCAATCTTTTGACCATCATATTGATCCATACATTGGATAAACTTGAGGATATCTTCATCATCCTCAAAAACTTGCCAATTATGAATATTGTTAGGAACTGCTAGTCTACTTTTCGTCTCAACCATATATATGCCAGTAAGAGTAACATCATCATTTTTTAAGGCAACATTTGCAAAGAAATCTGCCATTATATTATTTGATCTTTCAACCCATAATATATTGAAAGCATCAAAGAATTCCATCCTATCCCATACATCATGCTTATACAATTTCAATCTGTCATCTTTAGCAGCATGATTTCCCCTAATCTGAGATATAATTAGTTGGGAATCTCCATGGGCTTTTAAACATTTAATACCATGTTTGATGGCAATATCCATTCCCAAGATTAATGCTTCATATTCAGCAGTATTGTTTGTGCATTGAAAAGTTAACATGAAGGAATATTTGAAAGTGATACCTGATGGAGATATCAGAAAAAATCCTACTCCAGACCCTTCTTTTGAAAATCCTCCATCGAAGTACATTTTCCAGAGCCCATTTTGTTGCAACAACAATTCATCCACAATTGGGTCAGTGTTCTTTAGCTGTGGATTGACTTCTTCAACTACAAAATTATCCATATCAACACTCACACAACAATTTAATTGATCAGGTAAGACCAATTCAACCATAACAGATGACAGGGGTTCTCTGTATAATTTGACCTCATTCCCATTCACAGTGATGGTTTCATAGGACAAATCCAACTGCATCTTTCCTCCTACTACTACTGCCCATTGTCATGATAGAAGCATACCATAATATGGTTTAGTATCTACTACCACTATGTCCATTCTATAAATTTCTTTAGGGAAGGCATCAATCTTCACTTCAATATCCTTTAATGTTCCTATCACAGGAACTTCCCTATTATCCATGGCATAGAAGCTTCCAGTAGGTGTAGTAACCCGGAGGCCTAATTCTTTCGTCACATGATAGGACATTAAATTTTCCGCTGCTCCAGAATCAATCATGCAATTTTTTACCAAAAAATTATTTACCATCAAGGTGACATAGAATGGATCAATAGACAAGGGTTCTTGGGTTATTATATTTCCAATACAAATGTTAGAAATCTCCTTGCTTTTTCCCTTTTCTTTCATTAACGGACAATCTTCCTTAGCATTATTTGGTGTCAAAGACATTTCCTTATGATTAAGGACGGATATATCATCTATTCCCCTTAATAATGCTAGAGAAACTTCCTTATGCTCTTTTATTTTCAACATTTCCATAAGTGGGACTGAAACTTTCATTTGGTTCAAAGCATGTTTCATGTCAAAATGAGGCAATTCAGGAGGCATATCATTTATTTTCCTCATTTTTTTGAGTTTCTCATTTGGTAATATCTCTCCCTTTGATGTTCCCTCCCCAGCATGATTATGAGAAGATCTTTCTTGTTCGCAACATTCATTTTTATCATCAATCTTAGGACAAAGATCCTCATTTAATTGAGGTGAGTCCTTTTTAACATAAATAGGAGTAGACTTGCCTTGAGCTGGTTGTACTATTCTATTTCTTAAGTTGTAAGCATTTCTTGCTTGGTTAATTGCAGCAACAGTCAAGGACCTCTTTTCTTCATCAGTAGGAGTCCTAAAATGAGATTTTGAATTATCATCATCTACAGTGTTTATAGTTTCTTGTGAAACATGTTCATCCTGATCATTTTGATATGTCAAACCTTGTAACTAGTTTGTAAAATAATGATTATTCTCTGAATATGAATCATCAGAGAATGAGGCACTATCAGGGAGCCATGGATAAGGTTTTGTTACTATGAACATATTGATAGCAGGGCCTTCCTTCTCTCCTTCTTCTGATTGGTCAAACAAAGCTTGAGCTACTACACACTGATAGGGAGAGTGTGGCATATTAAAAGCATCACACCAAGGAGTATTCTCGACATAGTTGGCATTGTTTATTTTTAGGGGATCTAGAGTTTCTTTTACTTTTGGGTTATCTTTCCCTTCAGGGACAGGTTTTCCATTATTCCAATTGGTTTTGTATGGGTAATCTCTCAAGTTAGGCTGTCTGTCAAATCTTTGGTTAGTATACTTATTATCTCAGTATCCCCCTCTATCATTCTTATCCATCTTGGTAGCGAGGTCTTTTACTGCACTCATCAACTTATCCACTGTATCATCTTCTTTGACACCTTTACTGGCTGACCCCTTTTATTTCCAAAGCTTATTATCTTCTCTCTTCCCCAATTTCCTTGATGCTCTCCTATTACTCTCAATGTCAATTGCTATCTTGTAAGCATCCCTTAAAGTAGTTGGGTTTTTATCTCTAAGTAGATAAGACATTTTTTCATCAGCAGCATTAATGTAAGTAGTAAGGCACACCTCATCATCTAATCTCAAAACTTGGAACAATTTGTTCATGGCTTTCTGGAATCTATTGTTAAAATCAGCCATATTTTCATTTGTGAACTTCTTGATGTTATTAAAATCATTAAACATATATCCAGAATTAGCATGCTCTCTATACTACTCCCTAAAGGCTTTTACAAATTCATCCCAAGAGGCAATACTATCATTAGGTAAGTTTCTAAACCAATCCCTTGCATCTTCAATTAAAGATTGAACGAAAAGTTTCATAATGACATCCTCATCTTCAATTTCAAAGTCAGTTATCTTATCAGCAAAAGCTTTAATGCTCTTGACAAGTAACAACATTATTTCCAGTGAACTTAGG
The DNA here is from genome assembly GCA_018584345.1 of Thuja plicata. Classification (NCBI taxonomy): domain Eukaryota; kingdom Viridiplantae; phylum Streptophyta; class Pinopsida; order Cupressales; family Cupressaceae; genus Thuja; species Thuja plicata. The sequence continues at coordinate 6,778,216 of MU227179.1, forward strand.
GATCCTATCTCTTACCTCATTGGGGATCACATTAGGGTGACCAGGAATGCCTTCAAAGAAGAGAGCTCTGTATCTTTTCATGTGGACAGGCCTCCTTTGGAAATTCCTCAGCTTGTTATCACCATTTGGTCCAACAATTCCTCCTTGGTGTTGAACTAGTGGAGGAACATTATGTTTGGGCTTGGCAGTTTGAAAACTTGAGTGAGGAATCTTGATTTGAGTAGCTACATTAGGACCAAAGCTCTGAACATTTTGGTTGTTCCCACATTTTTGGATCTTAGGAGCACCACCTTGATTATTCACATTTAAATCAGTAGATGAATTCAACTGTTGTACTCCTTGATTTACATGCATAGAGCTACTTGTAGTTGTATTATTGGTAGCTTGAAGTAAGGCTATCTTCATCTTCATATCAGCTGTGGTAGCCTCCAATTCCAGCTTCTCTAGTTGTTTTTCCAAGTCGTCTTTATCTTTCCTAGCTTGTTCAATATCCAAATCAATTTGAGGTATCCCTTTAGGGTTAGAAACCTTTTGCCCAGGCTCATTTATGCTGATACCCATAACCTTTTTCTTACCTTTATCAGGGGCATCTTTAGCAATTACCTTGATTTTCATATTTCATTCTTTCTCATATGGGAACAATTTCCTAATTACAGGTCCTTCCTTCTCAAACTGGCCTTTGTCAGAGTTTGGGATCTTATTTAGGGCTTTGTTACCCACATCATTGAGGGCACCAAACAATTATGGATCCAAACCTCTGACTTCTTGATTTAGGCTTTTAGTCTTAAGGTCATTCCTTCTAGTCTCAGCTAAGAGTTCTTCTCTTTCCAATAATAAATCATATATCCTTTTCTCATGTTTCTCTTTTGCTTCAACTATTTCCTTTTCTTTCTCTTTCTTTTTTCTTTTCAAAGCCACGACCTCATCTTGCAACTTGTCAGAGTCATATGATGTTGTTTCAGCAGCAGAGGTCTCTTCTGGGGGAGCAAGATTTTCTTCCACAGGGAAGAACCCTATGTTAGTACTTTCTCCATCCCTAAGGGGATAAAAACTGGTATTAGCTCTATAAGTATCAGTTGGTCCCACGGGTTCTGCATCTTTAGATGAAGATGACTTTGTTTCTAGAATAGGAATATCTATCCTTCCTTCGGAAGCATGTTGGGAGTCATGTTTAGATGCCCCCCTTTTGGACCATTGTTTCCTTTGAGGTGTATGGAGTTCCTCTCCAAGATCTTTGTCAGGATTTAGTCTAGAATATGATCTGGTATTTCTTTGTTAGCTCATCTTTTAGAATAGACAAATATTTTACTATGCAACACTGGACCACACAGAAGTTAAAGTCACCACCCCTTTTTAGAGGATTAGTATATATGAAAATCAAGTACCTTGTCCTATCTTAGATTTAATCTTAAGTTAATATTTATATTTGCATATATATCAAGCTTGATAATTCCTCACCAGTTTATTCCAATTGATACAGGATCTATATCATCTTCAGAATCAGGACCTTCAAGCAATGCACCATAGCCACTAAGCAGGATAGACTCGCTCTAATGATTATCAGGAAGAACAAACTGATTCTCAATATTGTAAGAACAAATGATTTCATGATCATGACTCTGAGATCATTACAAGAATCCCTAGCAGACTCAACTAAAATGTGATTTATCTTAAACACACCAGAGATTTACTGATTTCTTTAACAAATATTTTTCACTGCTTATCCCCAGCAGATTCACCAATTTGTTAGCACTTTTTCTTGTATGAATCAATTAAAATAACAACAAATGCCTGATCCTCTATTCCCAATAAAAATTCATACATAAATAAGGCTAATTAACAAGGATGAAACTCCTTCTACACTTTGGGCTCCACATACCCAGGCGGGTGCACCTAATTACAGACTCACTTAATGAAAGAGAATCTCATAGTGGATTAAGGACTCATAATCCTTCTTCTTTTTATGCCAATTAGCCTAGGAAGGTTAACCTATTGATTCACTCTTCAAGGAATAACTAAGATGAATTTTATCCTTTGAATACAATTAGCTACACATATATGTTCTTGATATCAGAAAGTAAAGATTTTAATGTTTGAGTTGATGATAACAACCACTTGTCAGCATATTGACCAGTGCCTAATCATGGGTGATAGAGTCATAAAAGAGAATACACACATTAAGATAATTAATAGAAACACAAATGAACCCCAAATGGAATTCCTTACAAACCATCCTCTCATCCTTACACCAATGTATCAAATCCTTGCATAAACCCTAACCCTCTGCAATCATCTGTAGGGTTTAAACTCTCCTTGAAAGAAACTCACAAACAAGAACATGACTATCTTATAACCAGTATACTCAAAATGCCTTACAAATTGAATCATACAAGAATTAATAGAAAATGAAAAGAGACATCATTGACATCAAAATGGAAATTCCATTGTAATTTTATTAATATGAACTCAATAACAGTACACTTTTAGACTCAAAACCAATAGTTAGACCAATAAAGTAATCTACATTGTAGTCTTATTTTATCATCCTTATTACAACACTGCAACTTGGTACTTATAGGTAGCCACAGTCATCTTGGAATCATTTTGGAAAATTAGAATGCAACAAGCTACGGATGACTGGCCTAAAGGACAAAATACAGTTTCAAGAAGAGACAAAACTCCTGGCTAATGAGATAACAATATTTGCTATAAGCCATGTGATCATTTGTCTTGTGACCGCCTAAATGCTTGAAGTTGCTCCGAGGTAGTTGGGTCTTTGTTATCTATATTTGGTTCTCTTGTTGGTGTAGAGGTCCCAATATCTAATTTTCTCCATTAGCTTAACCTCCTTGGTGCTAGTTGTCCCCTTCATATTTACTGTTTCATGCCATTGGGGTAACTATACCATATTTGCTGACCCAAGCAGTGTACACCTCATCACTTGGCCACTCGAGGTTGAGGACTTCATCTTTGTGGTTTTTGAAGTCCTCCTAGTCACTGTTAACCTTCTCTACTTCTACTTCCCAAGATTCAAAAAATGTTTTCGCTTTACTCCAAATGTCAATGGTTAGCACAAACCAGCCAGTGTTTGCCAATGTAACAATACTCTTTGTCCTGCTAGTCAATGCCTCGTTTAACTGCCTCAGCCATAGGGCTTCATTTTCTATGATCCCATCCTTTTTAAACATGTTAGTATACATATCATACTTATCCTTTCAAAACTCTCCTCTTAGAGTTATGATTTTATTCATAACCATGTTCCTTTTGGTGTCTAAATTGATCATCAATTTGAGACACGTGTGAGTGCTTGTTAAGACAAAATCAATATTACTCTGTTCTTTCAAGAGGGAATAGAAATATTTGACATGGGATGCCTTCCCTTTCCATTTATTTACTATCAGCTCTCATTGCTTCTTTTCATCCTCATGCCAGTTGGTGATGCTTGTGATCTTTTTCCCCAGTGAGTAGAGGTTAGCAAGGTTAACTTCACTAGCACACCCTTTGAGATTTGAAAATATCTGATCTGTATGCTTTTTCTTCACCAATTCTTGAGCTTCTTTGTAGGCCTGGGAATCTTCTAAGTCCCTCTTACCCTCCTCTTCCAATCTTTTCCTTTCACTGATTAGCCTGTTCTTCTCAGCTACCAATTCTGCTCTCTTGGCATCAATAGTTTCCTGATTAGTAGGACTTAGAGGTATAGGGGATGGGAGATATGTTATAAATGGACTTGAGGAAGAAGGCTGATATGGGTCTTGAGCAATTAGCCTTTGCGGCACCAGTTGAATCTTCTGCTTGCCTTACAATTCTGCTATTTTATTATCCTTAATCAAGGATCTCACCTTCTCTTCTTTGTAAGCTTTGAGCATAAACTCATATCTTTCATTCAGACTAGCCTATGCTTCCTTTTCTCTCTCTGAAACTTTCATACTCAAATTGGAAACCTATACAACAAGGTTAGCCACTTCAGTTCCTGAGGTATCTGCAACCCTTTTCACAATTAGGCTATCTGTGTCTTCAGTCTTATCATCTTCTTTAATTCTTCTCTTGTCCCTTTTCTTTAGTGACCAGATTGCCAATGCTGCATGATCTTCACTAAACTCGGCACCAATTGATGTCACAGTAGGGCTTATGGTTTTAGCTTGTTTCCTTATGGCATCAAAAACCACTGCATTGGCTAAATACCATTGTGGCAATATGAGAACCCCTTGCCTTTTGATCATTTGTCTACCCTCTTCAGGAGTAATATTATCAAATTTCAATATCAATTCTTGTTTTACTATTTTCTCTATGTACTCCTTGGCAGCATTGGGTTGAGCTTCTATCATTTTATGGCACTTATCATTGTATTCACCAATATGGCATCTCCATAGAAATTGAATAAAAGCCCTAGTTTTGATGAAATTGTCATCAGACAAGAATTCATCACTAGCTTGCTTGGTCACAGGATCTAACTCCTTGCCAGCAAATTCTGCCATTGTGAGGTCAGATGATGTATGTTTAGGTTCTTCTGGCATCCCTTCTTGTAGTTCTTGAGTAGTAACAAATACTTCACCAGCATTTCTCATCTTGAGCATTTTCTCAACAATGGTCTGGTCATCATATTGCATAGGAGATTGGGAAGGAGAATAGAATTCACTTCCTTGTTCTTTTGTCTCCACCCTTTTCCTCTTTGGAGAGGGTACTTCTTGAACATCAGTGTCCATTGGCCTCTTTCCCTTATGTTGAATGGGCTTATCAACTCTGGGAGCAACATTGGTATATCCTCTTCTTTTGTATACTACATAGTTCCCAGGTGGAACTATTTTGCTCTGTGGGAATTTATTCAGGATAGCAAGAGCCCTTTCTGGATCACTCTCAACTTCTCTCTACCTCTTCTCATTTAGAGTTTGCATTATTCCCTCAAAAAGATTCATTAGGGAATCAATTTTATATGACCATGGGAAAAAATCCTTTAGAGGCTCATAGGTCTTATCAAAGTTCTAGACAAAGTCTAAAGATTTCTTGTATGCCATCCACTTTTCCTTCCTGACTTCTTGAACCTCTAGGTCAAAGATGTTCCTGATAATATCCTTTGGAGAGTAGAATTGATGCTTTAGCATTATACAATTGGTCCTCTTCCTGAACATGCCCATGATAAAATCTTCATTATCTGCACACCTGGCTATGGAAGTGGATAAATGATAAGGCTCAAAGTATTTGCCAAACTGTTTCCACCCCGCTTTTGTTATGATAAAGTGATGGGCTCTAGTGAGGGTAGGAAAGATATTTCCCTTCATCTTTCTGGTCAAGGCTTCCTGCTGCAGCCCACCTAATTGTCTTATGATTTCTACTATCCCAATCTGGAGTGGGACTCTGTAGGGTAACACATAAGGAACACCTCTAAAACCATAAACCCTAATCACTGTGGAAAAAGGGTATAAGATCAAATCTCCCTAATTGTGAGAAATTTTCAAATCTAGGGCATACTCCGTAGGTCTCAAAAGTCTCATCATCTCATCATGAACCCTGAAATTCTGGTTATTTAGCAGTGACTTGAGTCTATTTGCAAATACTTTCTCAAAATATACATAACTTGCATTCTTTCTATCCTAGGACAAATCTGCACTCCACATCTGAACATGCAATTCTTCATCATCTTGGAATCTCTCCAATTCCATTTCTCCTTCAAAGAAGTCTGCATTGTTAAATAAGAACATATGCATCATGAGGGAATATCATCCCATTGGCTTTTGTATATTACCATCTTGGATCCTTGACAAACCATCATGCATCTTCTGAGCAATATAGGATGCATAATCAAACACTACTGACAAATGGGGATGTAGAAGTTGAACTACCATCAACATTATCTGGACTGGCATGTTCATCTCTTCATTTATCCCCAAAACATTACACAGGGAACTGTACATTTTCCTGGCCTTGCCAATGAAAAGATCCACTTTGAAAGGTTCATGGTTTCCTAGCCCTATTACAACCAAATTTCCTATTTTGTTAGCATACCCCTTCACTACTTCACCTCTGTAATAATCCCTTTGGTTATTGTATATTTCTTTGAAATATTTGAGGTCAATATCATCCATACTTTGAGAGGGGTCAGTCAACTTGAAAATCCTTCTGATTTCATCAACTGATACAGTTAGTATTATATTTCCCTGGGTGTCTCTAACAACCCTAGCCACCTTATCATAAGTGTTTTCTATTAGAATGAACAAATCAATGTCCATGAATACACTAGGTGCTATTAACTTTCCAACATCTAGTTCCCAAATATTACAGTCTGGGGTGGGGGCCTTTCTTTGACTATAAGCTACTCTAAACAGAGTAAGGGCATCTAAACTAGTAATAGCATCTCTTTCCCACCTTCCCGAATCATATAACCCTTCCCCAATTTTGAAGCGGGGATGTTGTGGCACTGCCTTCGTAGCTTGTGTGGCATCCCCTGAGTACAATGGTAACTACTGCAATAAATCTTTCCTAACGTTCTATTTTTGGTAATTGACTTGTCCTAAAATTTAAACTGTAGGGGCCATTCTAAGGGTTTTCTATCAATACTAGAACTAGATTCTAAAATAAGAGCTCTAAAACCTTCTCTGAAACACAAATTCTGCCCCAATTTTGAATGCAAGTGAACAATAAGCTTACCCATTCTGCACAGAAGTCGCGTGAAGCTAGTTTTCTCTGTAATTCCTGCTTTACTCAAATAACTATGGTAAATTATTGAGGCTATAGTTTGGTTAATCAATTTCATGGCCTCAATAAAATTAGTGCTTTGAATTGAATTCGACTAGAGGTGTCACATGTTCTACAATTAATCCACAGCTTCAATTTCACGGCTTAACGGCTCTCTGCAACTTGTTCTGTCAATTTTGAATTTGAGCTGTCAATTTTGGACATCACTCTTCACATCTTACAGCTATCTTATTTTCCAAAAAATCACTATAGATTGAGGATAGGTGTCACTTCTACTTATTCGCTTATTTGTTAGATGTCGAGCATCTTGGATATAAGTGATTAAACAAGCCGTTAGATATGAAACAACTTAACTAAACTTTAAAACTTTGCTAGCTTTGAGTGCCTGGGCCCACCAACTGCCAGATGTCATCACCACTTATTCACTTATTCATTAGATGTCGATCATCTTTATTTTAAGTGATTAAGTGGTCCATCCTATCTCTCCAAACTTGTGCACTATTTAATAGGATGCCTTTACGAAAAGCTCAGCCCCACCAAGGACACACATCACCTCTGCTTATTCTCTTATACATTAGATGTCGAGCATCTTGGATATAAGAAAATAAGTGCGCTGTCTAATCTTTTTTGAGTTGCTCATGTTTTAACAGAAGACTTTCTTAACATGTTTGGCCCCACCAAGGACATGCGTCACCTCCGCTTATTCTCTTATACATTAGATGTCGAGCATCTTAGATATAAGCGAATAAGCGTGCCATCTGATCTTTTCTGACTTGCTCGATACATAAGGGGATGACGTAAAAGGGACCTACATGGCAAGACTTAGGAATTATTAAAGCGTTTAGGATGATACAATATTTTTGACAAAAGAAACCCATTCAACAGAAACACATGACTTAACATAACTTAAGTGATAGAAAAAGTAACACAAGAATAGATTCGGCCAAGGCAATTTGGTTATTTTTTAGTCATTTCGACTATTTTCAATTAGGTTGAGGGTTTGGGGAACTTTTGCAGAGGGATGAAAATAATTTGAAACTTAATGCTGAAACCCTTGATACCAAAAAATATAGGAGACCCTAAGAAAATTACAAGGCATAAATTGGACAAGAAATAGCACCAATAGTGACCACATTAATTGATTCAGTTTTAATGTCTAGCATGTTGATTACATTATCATTATTAGAGTAGGCATAATTTACTTCATTTCCTTTTCCTTTAGATGCTTCCCCTTTATCATAATTAGGGAATGGTTTGTTAAATGTTGTATGGTCTTCATTAGCAGTGTTCCCCTCCACTTTGATCTTACCTCCTTCAATAAGGTCTTGTATAACATGTTTGAGTTTAAGACAATTATTAGTCTTATGTCCTTTTTTCTTGTGAAAGACACAATAATAATTGTCATCCCACCATCTCGGTTTGACTTCTGATTCCCATGGTTTTGAATCCAGGATCGTGAGAACTTTTTTGTCCAAGAGTGTCTTTAAAATGGTCTCAAGAGGTTCTCCCAAAGGAGTGAATGTTCTTTGAGGTTTGGAAGTCCATGGTCAACCCTTATTGTTCCCATTGTTTTCTTTAGGTAGGGAGGTTGTTACCTTGGCATCTTTACTTTCTTGCATGCTATTAGTTAGATTGAACACTGCTGGTTTAGGATTAACATTGGACGCATCTACCACTCCATCATTAACAACATTCTTGTTTTGTTTCCACCATTTAGGCTTGTTGTTGGAGTTGGTAGGCTTGTTATCAGTTTGGAGAGTGATTTCTCCCTTTTTAACCATGAATTCTTCAATACGGATGGCATTCTTGATCATCCTATCAAAGCTAGGGGAATCTTGCATTTGCAATGCATAGTTAAATTTAGGTATCAAGTTATTAACATGGATTTCCATATTTTCCGATTCAGGAATAGCTCTTGAATATCTTGCAAATATTTTCCTCCATCTTTTTAGAAAGTGTGTAAAGGATTTGCCGGTTCTTTGCTTTGTGTTACACAGGTCCATCATGGTTACATCGTGTTGTATATTGTAGGAATAATGTCGGATAAACCATTGAATTAACTCCTCAAAAGATTTTACCTTAGGTGTGAGCCTTGAGAACCACTCCATGGCATTTCCACCTAGCCTTCCTGGAAATAGCCTCATTAGGTATGTAGGTTCATGCATGTACTCTATGCTTAGAGTGCAAAACTCTCTCACATGGTCATGTGGATCAGTCTCTCTCATATACTTGTCATATTTTGGCCTTTCCATGTTGGGAGGAAATAGAACCATATTAATACTCTTGTCGAAAGGAAATGGACAAATGGAGTCCAAAGAGTATTTTGTCTTCAATTTAGCCTTCTCTTGTTTGAGAGTTGCAAGCTCAATTTGCATCAAGGTTAGTTGTTTGGTGAGAATAGAGATAGGAGTTGACACCTCCTTTTCCTTTAGTTGTTCAACATCATAATCTTTAGGTAATTTTACTCCACTAGATGCTAGATGGAGGAAGTATTTCTCTTTGTCTTCGTCGATTATCTTTTCCAATGTTTTTTGAAAATTTTTACTCTGTTTGAGTTTATTGTATTCTTCTTCAGTAATGTCTTCCTCATTGTATAAACCAAAAAAAGGATGGTCAATATTTTTTTCTTCTTCACCATCGCTATCTTCACATTTTGGTTTTCGTCATTGTCATATTCCTCAAAATTCTTACTCCATTTCTGGGGAGTCTAAATCAAACAGGGAACTGTGAGATGTTTCTCCTTGTTGAAAGTGTAGTGATCTCGGAGGTACTTCTGATTCTTTAGAAATGTACTTTTTGTGTCTTGTGTTAACCATGTATTTGTATCTCAACTTTGTCAAAGTTTCCTGATAGTGTCAAGTAGAGTCTCAAATTGTTCAAGTGAGTGTGTTTAGGTAGAAGTATTGTTTGTGTTTTGGTGGAAGTAAATGATTCCAACATCAAAGGGTTAGAATGCCCTATTAGTGAGCTGGGAATCAGGTTGTCTTTAAAAAGTGAATAGACCACACATATTGAGACTGATTGTGAGAGACTGACAGGACATGCAAGGTGAACCTGAAAAATGTTTTTGACACAACAATAGTGAGACTAGAAAAAGCAACAGGGACAGACTAAGAAATATAGGATGCAAGCTTATGATGAACTAAATGCGGGCTAAGAAATACTAGATGCAACCTTTCTCCCTAGATATGATGCAATGCTAACTAGATGGGATTCAGGATACCAGATGCGATCTTGCACAACCTAATGCAAGCCAGGATAGACCAAAAATGACCTTCTGAGGTTTTGTCAATTTTTTGTCTGATTTGTCTAGAAGTTCATGCAAATTTGTCTAATAATAGGTTGTTTTTGCATCTTTCTACTGAGTGAAAAATATTTAATGTAGCCAAAGGATTGAATTTTGTTTCTTGTTTGAATGACCTATCTTGTTAATGAACTTTTAGACACATCAAGCAGATTTGCATTGTTAGGGGTGAATAGACACATCCTTACACCCTATTTTCTAAGTAGAGGATGAAAATACTTGCTCATAGACTTAGGTACACACTCAAATGCTAATCAGAATATGGCCATCACCAAGCACGCAGTGGCTCCAGTCATGATGCCATATTAGCTGACTCCAAACGTAAGTGAGGGCACGATATGACAAGTGTCTTGGGGTAATTACTTTTTTCCTTGCACAAGGATTATCACCCTTTGGGGATAAATCAGGTAGTTTGAGTACAAAGTTTGTTATTTATGATGGGGTAGTCTATCTAAAACCATCTCCCATAGAATTGCACAAGGAAAAATTGAGGCGTATAGCCCTATGAGTACTCAAATAGGTGTAGTCTTGCAAGCAAGATTCAAGTGGCTCCACTCTACACATACCCAAGCATGTTCAAGGAATGATGTCAAAATTCCAAGAACAAAACCAATTCTATCTTCTAAGGCTTTGGCCTATGAGGAAGCAATTATTTATAGTGAGTTGAAAGTGATGAAGGGGACTCCCCTTAACACCACAAGTACACGACAGAAACAAAGAGAAACAAAAAAAATTTGCAAGAACAAAAAATTGGCTTCTTATTGGCTCCACAAATGTGGAATTACAAACTTCAGAATTACAATATCAAAAGCCACATGGGCATTCCTTACAATAATCTGTAGGACAAAGCCTCAAAT